>VZRI01010096.1:80719-188969 GCA_013397515.1 Upupa epops | reverse complement strand
CAGCAGACTGTGTGGCCATTCAGCAAGACCTGGACAGGCTAGATAGTTGGGCAGAGCAAAACTTAATGAGGTACAACAAGGGTAAATGTAGAGTCTTGCGTCTGGGCAAGAACAACCCCAGGTATCAGTATAGGTTGGGGACTGGAGAGCAGTGTAGGAGAAAGGGTACTAGTGGACAGCAAGACGTCTATGAGCCAGCAATGTGCTCTTATGACCAAGAGGGCCAACAGCATCCTGGGGTGCATCAGAAGAGGAGTGGTTAGCAGATTGAGGGAGGTTCTTCTCCCTCTCTACTCTGCACTGGTGAGGCCGCACCTGGAGTATTGCGTCATGTTTTGGGCCCCTCAATTCAAGAAGGACACAGAGATGCTGGAGGGTGTCCAGCGTACAGCAATAAAGGTGAGGAAGGAAGTAGAACACCCCTTATGAGGAAAGGCTGAGGGAGCTGGGTCTCTTGAGCTTGGAGAAGAGGAGGCTGAGGGGTGACCTCATTCATGTCTATAAATATGTGAGGGATAGGTGTCAGGAGGATGGAGCCAGGCTCTTCTCAAGGTCATCCGGTGACAGAACAAGGGACAATGGGTGCAAGTTGGAACATACGAGGTTCCATATAAACATCAGAAGGAACTTCTTCCCAGTGAGGGTAATGGAGCATTGGAACAGGCTGCCCAAAGGAGTTGTGGAGTCTCGTTCAAAACCTGCCTGGATATGTTCTTTTGCTACCTGGTCTAGGTGATCCTGCTGTGGCAGGGGGATTGGACTAGATCTTTCGCCTTCCCTTCCCATTCCTGATATTTCTATGATTCCATGAAAATGGATGTCACACTGTGTGGCTCTTCATTATCATTGATCCCAGGGAAACTCACTAATAAATGTTGTTGGAGAAGTGGAAGGTAGTTTTCAGTCATTGCATTTGAGTCCCATACAAAAGTTGGTCTGCACTGCCTTGACTAGTGGGAAGCTGGGGCAGAGGACCACGTGTATCGGTGTGGGATAAGGTACCACTGGTGGAGTTCAAGATTTGGGTTTTGCTAAGGGGCAGTCTCATGAGTGAAAAAGCTGTTTGGAGTTTTTCAAGTCATGATTTAGGCATATGTCATGCTGATAATACTACATTTATCAGCTATTTGCTTTTACATTCTCCTGCTATTTGAATAACAGAGCTTAGCTGGGTACTCCTAATCCTGCAAGCATGAAACTAGCAGGTAGAAATACGTTTAGAAAGAAAATACAACCCTGGTACTTAATTCTTTCCCTGAAGCTGGCTAAGCAGCGTATCACTTGAAACTTGTGCTCTTAGGTTTTTATCTTTTTGTTTATGGTAGGGAGAAGATAAATCTGTTCAGCAGCATCTGTACATCACCACTGACATTTTAATTTTCAGTTAAAAGATTTTAATTAAAATCTGACATCACTTGGTGTGAAAAATGAGAGTGAATTGAAATTGCATATGCAGACTGAACTAATGTCAGTTCATGTATTGGTTTCAAGAACAGTGCTGTCTGGATAATCTAAGCACTAGTGATGTATGCTGGAAGGGGCTCTGGTTGCTCCTTTTGTATGATTCTGCTATTATTTTATCAAAGTAACTGTTAAGGGGTGAAGTTTTGTGTGGTTTTCCCAGTTCCTCTCTGCTGATGTTGTTCTTTTTTTGTTCTGCCACTTCTTCCCCTTATGGATGCTGCGTAATTATCTTGGCAAGACATGGCTGCTCACTGGGCTTTAGTAAGGTATTTGTGTGGGAGAAAATGTTTGGTCTCAAAATGGATTAGAATGTACCAAGTTTTTAAAATAATGTTACAGGTTGCACATCCCTTTTTGGTTCTGTCTTAGGTGTTTGCCCACCTCTGTGCTTATGCTTGTATCTGTATGCTTGTAGCCATGTGTCCTGACTCAAGCAACAGGACTTAATGCAGCTTTATTCTCAATTCCCTATGTTATTCATAAATGGAGTGTAAACATGCCCAGGATGTGTATTTAAAAAACTTGTATTTGCCAAACATTTTCTGTCTTTCTGCACAGGCTTAAATAGAAAAATAAACAAAGATTTTCCAGGCCTTTTTGGTCCCTATAGCATAAACACCTGTGTCTTGTAGACTTGAGACATTTTCTCTCTCTTAAATTCTGGTTAGGCTATGGGCAGTGTGTCATTTTCTCAGTGAGACCCTGCATATGGGCTATTCATGAACCTGGTTTTGCTTTTGTGTCAGGCCAGCTCTGCACAAAAAAGTGTTTATTTCAGCAGAGTTGTCTTCACTGTTCAAGTGTTTAAAAAGGAATTGGCAGAGGTAATGCATAAGTCCTCTATGTCTTATACTGCATGAACAAAAACACTTAAGTGCAAACAGAAAAAACAATTGTACTGAAAACTGAGTAAGAAACCAATGTTTTTTGTTATCTAAGCTGAGCTGTTTGTTATATATTGCTTAATTACTGAGGAACTCATTATCGAAGGGATAGAGTTTAACAGGTTTCAAGTCCATTTTTGCTACCTGCCTGAGAACATGTTTAGGATCAGAAATGGAAAAAAATATATTTTATACATGTAATCTTTGTTTTTCTGAAGATATACCAAGCAGTCTAGTTAAAAAGTATTCAGGAATAGTGTGCAAGGTCTCTTCTGTACTTTCAAGGAAACACCTTATCTGCTGGAGGAGGTCCAGAGAAGGGCAACAATGTGGTTAGCAGAGGGTCTGGAGAACAAGCCTTGAGGAGCAGCTGAAGGATCTGGGCCTATTTAAGTCTGAAGAAATGGGAATGGTTACAATTTGCTCCAGGAATGATTCTGATAGGATTTGAGCTAAAAGTTTTTCACTATGAGAGCTGTTAGACAGTGGACTGGTCTTCCAAAGGAAGTGATGGATTGTTCAACTTAGATAATTTTAAGGCTCATCTTGATAGGGCCCGCTCATTTAAATGGTATGCTGCTTTAAGAGGTTTGACTAGATGATCCCATAGGTTCCTTCCAACCTGTGAAAAAAAAAGGATGCTGAGAGGAGATTGTATTGCTGTCTACAACTACCTGAAATGAGGTTGTAGAGAGGTAGATGTTGGTCTCACAAGTAACAAGTGGTGGGATAAGGAAATGGCCTCAAGTTGTATCAGGGAAGGTTTATGTTAAATATTAGGAAAACTTTTTCATTGGTAGGATCACCGTACATTGGACCAGAATGTCTAGGTTAAATTGCCATACCTGAACATATTTAAAAGTCAAGTAGATCTGGAGCTTAAGGACCTTATTTAGTTGTGGGGTTGTTATAGTTAGATAATTGTTGGATTCAATGACCCTAAAGGTGTTTTACAACTTAAATGATTCTATAATTAAGAGAACCGGTTGACTTATTTTTGCTGATATATTCCTGCCATGAGGATGTGATTCATAAAACATCTAGTTTTAGTACAGGGTTAGAGCAATCTCTGAAAATGTAGGGGTGGTTTTGTGGCTCAATACCACAGCATGTCAGCAACATTTGCAACTCCTCTGCTCTCTATTTCCTGCACAACTGTGGGTGAGTCTCTGAGATCAGCAAAGTGCTAAAATGTCTTTTAAGTTTTATGGAATACAGTAGATCTGTGTTCAAACATTTAATTGACTCAGCAAGAGCTGGAGATGTATCATCAGTTCTGTGCTTCATCCGAAGCAATGCAACTCAACTTCTGCTAAAGTAAATGTCAGATCTGTTTCCTCAGTAGTTGCTATATATAAGTGTTTTAACTCTTTATGGAACAATATGTGACATCTGTATGTGAGCTTTTCAGAAGTGGAGGCCAAGGAAAACCTGCTTAATAGACAGTCTGACGTCCAAGTGGTACTTGGATTTCAGAATTCAATTTCAAGCCCTGTGTTTTCAGGCAGAGGAGAAAGAGAAAACTCTCCAAGTTTAGCATTAAGGTATCTAGAATCAGTGTGCTACCACAAGTTAGCAACAGGCCCTGGAAGGGACTCAGTATTCTTAACAGTGTTATACCTTCCAGTTCTTCACAGGTTTAGTTACTTCACTTCTACCACTTCCAGTAGTCATGTTGACCTTGGAAGCAAAGAAGATATTTTGACTTCTTACAGATTTATTCTTTGGAATTTATGATTTTGGCTAATTTCTGGATGGTGGGGTTTTTTGGGTTTTTTGTAGTTTCATGCTCTTTCTTAATGTTTCATGTGAGTTTCTGGACCGTGTTGGTTTTGGTAGTAGAGAATTATGTCAATCTGTCAGTGTTTTGGAAGAAGCTGATAACGGAGGTTGAATTGTGCCAACCTTTTAATACAGAAGCAGCACAACCCGAATCCTTTCATGTCAGTGTGGTGGTACATAGCATTCACCTAGTGTTGGTGCTTCACTGGAAGAGCTTAGACACCTGCTTAGACTGGTGTTTGTGTTTTCATATACCAGGATGAAGCATTCGTATTTTATGAGGGCAATAATGGCATTTCAGTTTGTTGAGTTACAACACAGTGTTTTGATCAATAGAGACTATTTGGCAATTACAGAGTATCTGGCATGCCTCAATTTACCTTTAGCTGGTAATTTAATTTGCTTTGGAAAGTAAGTTAGAAATGTATTATCTTGCAAAGAAGACAGTTAAAGAATGTTTGCCACTTGACTCCACACAGAGTTTTCTTCTTGAAGTTAATAATGATCCCAGCTGAAAACACTGTCTGCAAAAAAATCCAACTTTAAGTAATTTTGCTCATGTATAGAGAAAAGAAGGAAAATACTTTCCATAAGCTTTAACATTGATTAAAAATTAGAAAATGGCAGGGACAAAATCCACTGAAAGTAATGAGCTGTAGAGTTTGCTGTCTGTGATAGTCCTGAGATTTTTTTTTTGTTTTTAACATCTACCTGTAAATTTTCTGGTGCTACTGCAGTGTTTTGTACTGTTCTTCTAACTCCAAATATACTTTAAAAGAGTGTAGCTAGAAAATATGGTATATTTAGGAATGGGATTTCCATGAACTTTGTACATTGCTCCTGTGGGCTACATCCAGGCAAATAAAGAACTATTGCTTTGTGTTAACTAGGAGAATTTAGTCTGGTTTGGATTAATAGTAGCATTAGGGTTTTACTGCTGTCCCCCTTGCTGAGCTACAAGACTGAAGCATGTGCATCCATTCAATAAATACAATGATGAGTCTGCTTTCTTTATATTTTTTTAAGACGCCAAATGATACTGTTAGAAATTGCACTGAAAAGCGGTGTATGCCATATGCAATAGGTAGAGCTGTTGTGCAGTTACATAAGGTAGTTCAGATGATGCGAGTGCCTAATACTGCATCTCAGAGAGGAGGCTTAATTAAGGCAGACACATTCTCTTGGGTACCACAGAGCAGTTTTCACTGTAGTTCTTTTAAATGCATTACCAAAGTCTTCATTATTATAATTAAACAGGCATAAAATATGTCTGCCCTTCATTGCATAAAGCTTTGCTTTAGGGTTGAGACTGGAAATTTCATTAAGAGCTTTGGAATTGAAAACTGATGGGCAAAGCAAATGAATTCTATAATTTTCTGCAAGCAATGTAATTTTAAATTATTGTCCTTTTTAGTCTTCCACTAGAGGACAGGCACATTAAAAAATAGCTAAGTAACTTATTTACAGCAATACAATTTTCCTGATGCCACCAGATAGGAAAAAAATAGTGTTATCTGTAGAAATGGAGCTCAAAAGTTGTCTTCTCTTAAGAAAGTCTGAGTGTATGTCCCCTGCTCCTCTGGCATAGGCACTCACAGCTCATGGCTACCTGGCAGGGTGGTTTATGACCTACCTCTGATCTCTGTGTGCAAGACTTAGCAAGCCCTGCAGCTAAATGTGTTCTTTTATCCTTTAGTTACCTTGAGGCAGTGTGTTGTGGAATGTTCATTGCTCATACACCCACCTAAGGGAACCTGTGAAAACATTAAGAAAGACAAAAGGGAGATGATTCTTTTAGAGCAAGAAAAAGACTTTTCCTTAGAATTTATCTTTCACTGAATCTGCTTATGTAAAAGCACACTGACAATGTTCAAATCTGTACTTTTCTGGTGGGAGGGATTAAATTCTAAAGTCTTGAAAACCCAGAGCACCATTATTTAAAAGGACTTGGGAAGCTGTTGGATGAAAATGCGCAGACACACCTCTTGTACGAGAAATCAGACATTAACAAATGAACAATGACCATGCCAACTGTGTGTTTCCTAAGATTAAAGCTTAAAATGAGCAATTGCTGAATCACACAGTCGTGCATATCGTAATGTTTTTAAAGGACCCATTAAACGGACTGTGGGCTCTGAGCTGGTACTTGTCCATAGGAAAGTGGTTCCTAGTAGTTAGAGGTATTTTCTTGTGAATATGAGTCCTTCAGATTTTTATACTTGTGAATAGCTTCCATCCTTGTCATGACTCTGAAGTAAGGAAGAAGGTGATACTTTTACGTGGCAAAAATGACTTTTGCTTAATTATCTGCAGTGTAGTTGTGAATTTTGGTGTGTCTATTGAATCATAGTTCGCTTATGCCATGCTTCTACCACTGTTTGTGCATGCTTGCCAAATTAAGCCTTACAAGTATGTAACAGATGTCTTTTAGGTCCTTCTCAGATTGCCTTGGGAAATGTGCCAGTTGGTGTTAATGATGACTGTACAAAATGATAAAGGGAAGCTTATGCTTTAGCAATGGGGCCTGAGGCTTTCCACCTTCAAGAAGTCACCATCCCTAGATGTGTTTAAAGATCACTTAGATGTAGTG
This sequence comes from Upupa epops, assembly GCA_013397515.1. Classification (NCBI taxonomy): domain Eukaryota; kingdom Metazoa; phylum Chordata; class Aves; order Bucerotiformes; family Upupidae; genus Upupa; species Upupa epops. The sequence goes on along the minus strand of VZRI01010096.1, from coordinate 182,249 downwards.
TTTGAAGATATGGTCTAGTAGCGAACATGGTAGAGTAGGGTTATTGGTTGGACTTGGTGATCTTGAAGGTCTTTTACAACCTAAATTACTCTATGATACAAAACTTGGATGCTCCAAACCAAAAAAGCTTCACAAAACTACTGGTCTGGCTGCTTCCATCCCTGCTGCTAGACACCACCCCCTTTTCTGCCATGTATATCACCCCAGGATGAGCAGAAGAGTAGAGACCCTGGCAGAGACAGCTTTGTCTCTGAAGGTCCTGACATTTGTGCTTCAGAAACATTTTTTTGATTCTTATAGAAGTCCTCTGTTAAAATCCAGAGCAGATCATGTTTCCTAAAGAGAGCTAAAAGCCAGCTAGAACTTATATAACCCAACATTTTCCTTCTTTCTCAATGTTTAGAAAATCATTGCAAGTGTGCAAAACTTGTGGACATTTGAGGTGCTATTTTCTTCCCATAAAGTACTAAGTTATGTTGCAGTTACAGTGTAATTGTACTGTGATTAGAATATTATTTTTTAGTACCCTTATTGCCAGCAATTCATGATGTTTAATTATTAGCTGGGTGGAAGAAATTATGCCATGTTGGTGTTAAACTGTAAAAATGCATGTGCTGTGTGAAACCCAAGGGACCGTAATATTTGGGCATGCAGCTAATTTTCTTGTGAGGAAAAGGATTTGTAATTATTTATCAAAATCAGAATAAAAATGTATTACAATCACAGTCCCATATTTATTAGAAAAACTCCAAGAGAACAATTTTTCTCTCCCTAAGTATTCTCCAGGAAGCAGGAGAGCTCTGCTGTTGAAGGTGGACAGTTCTGAAGAAATGGTAGCATATCACTATAGCACATCAGTTCTTCTTTAAATATATTGGGTGTTTGTGATGCTGCAGTTTGTTGTGAAGGCTTATCAAAGCACTTGTAACCTGCATCATTTACTCCTGATTTTGATGAGTAATGCAAACATTTGGTGTCTGCATGGGTGAAAATTGGGAATATGCCTGCTTACTACATTCACATCAGATAATTTAATGAGGCTACCACAGCTGTCTCTTGGACTTATTTCCTTTGTGTTAATAGGCAAATCCATGTTTTGCTTCTAAGGGAGATGTTTAATTTGTTATGCTGCTGCTAAGCAGACCATTAAACTCATGTCAGTTTTAGCCCTGTCAACTCCTTTATCAGTGTAGCAGCATGTTTCATGGCTTGATGCAGTCTGCTCTAATACCAGCAGGCATAATTTATGCCTACAGCCTAGCTTTTCAGCATAAGGATGTTGAAGGTGAGTACATTGTATACACTGCAGCTGGCTAGGAAGCTAAAATCAGTAGATGGAGGTAAATTACGTAAGACCAGCAGATCAAGGGAGGTGACTCTTCTGCTCTGCTCTGCTCTTGTGAGATCCTACCTGGAGTACTGTGCCCCTTTGTAGACTCCCCAGTATAAGAAGGACATGGAATTGTTGAAGTCCAGAGGAGTGTTAGGATGGTAGCTAGAGGCTGAGGCACCTCTTCTATGAAGACAGGCTGAGGGAATTGGGGCTGTTCAGCCTGTAACATAGAAGGCTCTGGGGGAAATGTAGCAGCCTTTCAGTACCTGAAAGTGCTACAGGAAAGCTGCAGAGGGACTTTTTGCCAGAGACTCCAGGGATAGGACAGGGGGAATGGTTACCTAAAAGAAGGTAGAATTAGGTTCAATCTTAAGAAGAAACTCCTCACTCTGAGGTTGGTGATGCACTGGAACAAGTGGTCCTGGGCAACCTGGTCTACTGAGAGGTGTCCCTGCCCCTGGCAGGGAGGAATTTGAACTAGGTGATCTCTGAGGTCCCTTTCAACCTAAACCATTCTTTGATTTCTGTGAAATTTTGCATTTTTAATGTATATATATGCAGACACACCTCAATACCCATAGGTACACTTGTCAGAGAAGGAATCAGAAAATTTTCCCTAACACTGGTTTTGTGATGAAGTTGTATTTATTGAGAAAGTTTAGTAAAGCACAAATAGGACAACCCAAGTCCACTGGCAGTTCACCAGCATGGAGGGGAGTACCACACAGCCACTCATGCTGGGTGAGCTGAGGAGCACTGGGGCTGCTGCAGGGATCTGTCTTGTGGGTTCCTGTGGAGGTGGTGCCTGCACCCCCGCTAAGAGCCTGCACACCAGCTGTACAAACTCCTACACCTCAAGGACGCTTTCCTAAACTGATAAACAGTTTCTGTGGTGGAGCTAATGCAATTGACTGGTTTGCTCAAAGTTGTTTTTCCTTCCCACAGAAACCTGGGGCCTTGAGACAGCATGTTCAAGGCAAAATTTCACCCCCAAGTACATTATAGACCAGCTAAAATAATGCTGCTATCTTGCCCACATGGTTAATGTGTGTACTGTATCTTGACCTATTTAATAATTCAATTATGAATGACAATAAGAATTTTAAAAAAATGTTCCCATTAAACCTGTTTCATTATCATATTGTATTGACTTTTTTCACTTCATTGGTAAATATAAGGATTGGGGTTGGTCTGAATCAGCATAAATGTGATTAATGAAGAATTAAATTAAGTTGATTAAAAAGGGCTTAAAATAATATGATTAGACTATGGAGATTTGGGTGGTTTATTGGATTACACATTTTATTCCTGGAGGATTGTTGTAAAATCCAGAATGAAATGAAATTGATCATCCTATTTTTGGCTCTCTGGTGCCATGACACTAGACCAGGAGGCATAGGCACATCCAATGATTTTCTCTGGAAAATATGGGGTTGAATTTTTGAATGAATACCTAAATAATTAGACTGAAAAATACCACTGAAATCTGGTCTGCTCTCTATTATATAGGGCTTAAATGAAATAATATTTGAGACTCTCCTGCCATCCTTGGGAGGTCATGGCCATCAGCAGCTGTCTTCATTGTGTCACTGTATGCTTTTTTTAGGTTTGGTTTTTGGGGTTTTTTTTAGGTCCTAGCTTTGCTTTGAATATGTTGACTTCTGGGTATTGAAAGGTTGTTTCACCTGACAGTGCTAATCATTTCATAATCATCTATGATCCTATGATCTTATGATCTATAACCTGTGGCAACATCAGCCTATGTTTTGACATTCCACTGGGTTTATAAGGAAGAGTAATTTGAAGGAATTCTTAAAATGCATTGTTTGACTATTGAATTAAAGTACTCAGTTGAAGCCATTCCATGATGATTGAAAGTGCTCATATATGCCTTTTTAGGGCATTAAAAGTGTCCATTAATGGTTTTACTTGTATTAATTTGGGCTTCTGCAATTGCTCATGATCAGATAATGTGTATACTGAACTAAAATACCCTGGAATCTGTGGCTCAAATCTGTTTTTTCAAAATCTTCTGGATTCCTGTGGCTTTTAGGAGCACTTTCCAGTTTTCAAGGTAAAAGTTTCTAAGCTGAATAGTCCTTTGTCCCAAGTAGTTACTCTATTTATACAACCAGGCATAGTGTTGTGATTGCGATCTGCAATGCCAAAATTGGGGTTTTTTTTCCAAAATTATTGTTCCATAATCAGAGTCCTATAAATAAGGCCTTCCCCTTATGATTCTAGATTTATGGCCTCCTATTTTGGTCTTTCTTGCAAGTAATTTTTTTCTAATGCACTGCTTGTCAAGCAGTCTTTTTACTTTTAATCACTGTATTTTTTGCTATTAATCACTGTTCAGACCTTGGTTTTGTATCATCTCCAGGCTCCATGTTATAGTAATCATTTTGTGCTTTCTCCTGGGCTGCTCTAAAACCACTAACCAGCTGGACTAAAACTGGGTCCCTGCAGGATCTCATTTGAAGCATAGCTACATGATGAGTCTTTTACATTTACTGTTGCATTTGATACATAACATTTATTTTGTGTTTGATCCACTAAACGTCTTCTGAGTTTATTTTTATTGCTATATATTCTTAATCAAAATGTCGTTTGATAGCAAGTCAAATGCAATGCAGAAACCATAATATCTTAAAGAGTCTAAGTGCATTACGGGGACATTATTATGTGCATCAACCAAACTCATAAAAGAAGAGATACCAGGTTAGTTTGACAAGCTCGTTTTTTCCATACTGTTGGAAGTAGCTAAGCTAATATAATATTTTAATTATTTCCTAATCAAATATTTTTTTCCGCTTTTTCATTGTTTGAAAATGAAAAATACCCACTCAGAGACCTGCTGCAAATCTAGCATTCCAAGTTGTACTGAAGGGAAAAAACAGCTGAGCAAGATTTTCCTTAGCCAGGTCATTCTAAGCTCATTTGTCTTTCCCTCCTGAGTTACTATTAGGATTCTCATACTGTCATGTAGTGTATAAAAGCTCCTTTGTGCTCTTAACACCAGTGATGGACTGCTGGTGGGGTTCAGCATAGTGCATTGTGTATGTATTAGAGTTTTTGCATCATGGCATGTCATGCATGATGCTGATCTCCCAAGTGACAGGGAAATAAAACCCTCATCTTCTGTAGTTTGAAAGACTTCATGCCCAGTGACTCTGTGGATTACTAGCATTAGTGCCATGGTGCATTCTGTACGATTTTACCAAGACAGGCACTGTGAGGAGCACAGCAGACAGCACAGCAAGCTCTGGCTTCACTGCTGGCAGGACCATGAGTATGGGTCAGGTATCTCCACAATAGCTGGCAGGTGTAGGGGTGACAGCACCCATCCCTTTGTTCATGCATGGAGCAGCTTCTAAATCTTCCATGGACAGAGGGAATTTTCTCAGGTCTCTGTTTTTGGAAGGATGTTGTGGCAGTGTCCTCCACACTAATTGTGGAGCTGTCGTATCTCTGACTAGCAAAAGAGATAAACGTTAATGCTGTGCTGAGTTGTGCTTATTGCAGTGCTCATTTTTGTATTCCCTAGGGCCATGGCAGTCCTTACGTTAGGGTAATGCTGCAGCTCTCAGTGAGCCAGCACAGTGTTAGCAATATTAGAATCCTGCTCATGGTGCTCGGAGATGTCAGGAAGATGCTGAGACGCCACGTCTTTGGTGCTTCCACAGCTCTTGATCTTAGATCTTAATTTTGTTTGTTCTGTAGGTTCAGGCTGGGTATGTGCTCTGTGCACTTGTAATGCATTTGCTACCTGTCTGTATGAAAAGTGGATAGAGTGTGGCTTCTGTTGTTTCTGTATGTAGCTCTTTCTGATTAAATCCTTGCAGAAATTTTGGGTAAATATAAATGAAAGAAGTTCTTGTCACCTGCACTCCACCAGTTACTCTTGGTGCTGGCTATTTCCCAGATGAGGTTTAAGGTGTATATGTGATCTATTACATATAAGCAACTTGAGACCTTCCAATTTGAGTGCTGTGCCACCTAGTAAGAGTGATGATCACCTCAAATATTCAAAATGGGGATTTAATAAGAGTCCCTGGTTTGGCTATTCATCTCTGCTCCATGCTCTCAGCAGCAGTATCTGTTGGACCTTGGCATAGGCTGCTCAAGGACACTTATCTGCAGATGGGACTGAGTTTGGTCTGCTTTGCGTGGAGGGAAAAGCTCTGTAAGGTGGATCTGCAATTTCATACAGGTTAGTTGCTTTCAGACTCCACTTTTAATTTTTGCCTTAAATGCAACCAAAAAAGATTCTGTAGAAGAACAAGAATTGGTACAATGGAGCTTTTGTAGGAATGCTGCAGCAGAGATCTTATTTTCCCAGAAGTTTCTGCTACTGCTTTTGTGTGAAGACAAAGTGTCTTTCTGTCTTTCTCAGGTTTATATTCCCTTAGAGCACAGGGATATGTTCAGTCTATGTCCCGTGTGGCCTTGGAGACTCATACATATTACAGCAATTCAAGTTCTTGAAAATAGCAGTGTTTGAGGGTGGCAGTAGTGGGAGACACTACGTCCAGATAGCTGTGTTAATCCCTTCCGAACTAAAAACTTCCTCCCAACTGAAATCCATATGGTACGTGGATTATCATAAGTGGAGGTTTTGTTCTGCAGGGAAAATGAAGAGGAACTGTGAAAAATGTTCTGCATCAGGTGGGGTCTTCCACAGTTATATGGAGGTGTCATGGGTATTTATTGCAGTGTCATACAGGAATTTATTTCTCACAGAGAATGTTGTTTAATCCAGAAAGGGAGAGGCACTTACATCTTCTGGATACCAGATGGATGATAAAGTGGAAAGAGAAAACTTCAGAAGCAATGAGAACAGGAGCTGTGAAATGGTAGCCTCATTACAGGCATTCATGGTCTTGTGCTCTTGGAAACCTCTTGATTTTGGCTTCATAGACCTAATTACAAAGCAAGTAGGAGGAGTAACCTCAGTGTGATACCATGCCAGTAACGAAACCTGTCTAGCATTGCACAGTTCTATTTCCAGTAACTGTTTCCACATGGAGTCTTAGTGTGCTGCCACTACTTTTCTTGTTTGCTCTTATTTATCATTTGAACAGCAAAGGCAAATTTTCTTCAAGGTAAAATGGAATACATTGGGCAATGCTTTTAATTTTAAAAAGAAACTAAAAGAAAAGGCAAACACACAACGAAGCATTGTTTGAACAGCAAGTAATTTTGCTTCAGATATTTTTTCTCCAAGGCATCCTTTGGACATTCTTCTATCTTTGGTCTTACACTCTAGTGTTTGAGTGGGAATTCTAGTAGTGGAGGGTAAAGAGGAAAACAGACAAGCTTTTATAATCTTGCCTCCCGTTGAACTTCTCCAGCGAGGACTACTGAGCATCCCAGATACATTGTCCTATTGTCTTCATTCTCTTTTCCTGCTCTCAGGGTGTCCATTCTGTGGGGAATCATTTCCTCCCCTTTTGATGAGAATCCAACTGTGAAATCATTACTGTGGGTCTTGGTGATAGTCCATTACACATACTTGATGTCTGGAACATCCTGGGAAGTTGAGAAAAGCCCACTGCAAGTGCTGGTAGTACTGTTCCACATGACAGTTTGCACTTTGCTTTCCCTGGTGTCTGAGATTACTTAGTCATTGGTTTCTCATGAGTGATAGCGGTTAGGCTTCTGTGTGGCCCTTGATCTCAAGTTAAACTGCTAGTAAGGTACAACTAGCTGGATTTGCAGACATGCTGGTGTTGCTACTTTGGTATTTGGAAAATTGTTGGACTCCGTGTACTCATGTATCTAGCTGTGTTGTATTTTTGGTCTTAAGTTTTCTGTTTATTCCATTATGTGTCTGTCCTAGCTTTTAGCAGTGCATGTGTTAACCTTTGGATCCAACCTTTAGTCCACATGTGCTCAAATCCATGAATTAGCAGGAGTTTTGCCTTGAAAATGTTACTGAGGCTGATCCCACAGTATTAACATCTGTTCTTGCAATCTGTTGAGTGCTGGTAGCCCAGGGGCAATCAGCAGTGTCCCTGTGGCTGCCTCAGCCAGTGAGTTTGGCTGTTCAAAGGTAGCTGCTCTGTGCCATGAGTTGTCTGCATGTGGGAATTTTGAGCAGGTAACCTTTTCTCTGTTGTCTTGTGAATCATCACAGTGGATACCTGATACTTGCATCTGCAAGGCCTTGCTAAGAAAGATTAGATGGAGTTCAGCTCATTAAGTTGTTGTGATGACAGAGTCCATTAGGAGAACCGATAAAGTCCTGGGATGATGCTGAGGATGGCCAGGACATGGCAGAGATTCAGAAGAAATTGTAGTGTTGTAGTGATGAATACCACTTTCCAGTGATCATGACTACCTCCAGCCATAACATGCTGATTCTGTAGGTTCAGGCTCTGATCAGATGGGCTAAGCCTCACATATGTGTGACATCTGGTTGCAGCTCTGGCACTAACACTGGCTTTCTGTGTTCTCTTGAATGATTTATATAAACATTCCCTGCTCTGGCTTACATCATTATAGAAAAATTACACCATCATTTATCAGCCTACGACGTGGTGCTTTGAGTGCCACTAGTGACTTGTTGCCGTCTTTACTGAATGTTTAAAGGTACATTTTCCCACAAGTGCTGTAGAACTTAAAGACTTGCAGGAACTGAGATTCTGTCTGAATGTAACTGAAATATCCAAAATATATAATCCTGTAAAGTTACTTTCTCCTGGAAAAAAAAACAAACCTAATCAGATAATCAGTTGGTTAATTATGACTTTCCAGAGAAGATAATCATTTAGAAAGCACCTTTTTACAAAAATGTATCAGTGAGGACAGACTAAGCTGTCTGTTACTGATTCTTGGTGCTAAGTTAATGGGCAATGGCAAAGGACAGAATTGGTTTTTGGGGAAATGACACTTAACCACACTTAATAAGTTTAGTTCTCAGCATCTTTGCTGAGTTTCACATCTTTTCTCAGAAGTTGTGCAGCTCTTTAAGAGCTTCTGATGTCTTTGGGTAAGTGATGCTTTTTGCCTTTCTTGTCCCCCCTAGCAGAACCCTGGAAGACTGTCAGTGCTTTAGAGGACATTCAGGTAGCTTAATATCAGACAAATGGCATTTTATGAGCTTGACTTCATGTGCAGGGTAGCTATATGGCTTTTATTATCGCCTTGTTTCTGAATTTTAGCTCAAGGATTTATGTCCTGTAGTTTTGACAAAGGGGGTGGGATGAGGTGGCAAGCATGTTTATTCATGTTTTTTTAATCCCACATATTTATTTCTGTTAGCTCTTTGATTTAAACAGCAGATTTGGGTGGTCAGAGGTCGAGGTGGATGGGGTGGAGTTTTCCCACAACTGCTGATGGCTTACTGATCCCACTGTTTACATGTCCAGTCCCTCTGATGAGGACGATGCGTTCAACAGGAGAGCTTCTCCTATTTTAGGAGCATGCTTAGGCTGGAGATCTGAGTTGCTTTTTAAGGAACATTCAGAAAAAGTTAAGATGCAGTCAAGCAGCACTCACGTGCGTTTCCCTGGTGGTAACTGATTTCAGAACAGCTGTGTGTATGCTGAAGGCTAAACATGTGTTGAAGTGGCCTTGTATATTTGTATAATGGATATTATGTGGGCTTAGGAGGAGTCGTCAGCTGGTTAGGTTGCCTTATAGAGAGTGTCCAAATAACTGAAGGGAACTATATTTTGAGTTATATTGAAGGAAACACCCTACTTTGGAAAGCATGAGGTTTCCAATATAAGTGGGGATTTTCTTTTTGTCTGTGTACATTGCAGACAAACTGGTTGTTTTTGTTCCACAAAACACAGGAACAGTGTTTTGTGTAGAGTAGGTTATCTCTGGTGAAGGTCTTAGGATGGAGAATCTTAAAGCTAATTGCTTGTTTTCACACTGCTGTAGACTTCTTGACAAGCATCTTCCTTTCCTTCTTTCATTGTCACAATAAATTCAGTGTCATCAGCACAAGGGGCTGAGGATGAAGGGCAGCCCTAGGCCAGTTACTTTGTGGTATAATCAATTTTTATGGACTTAACATCTTGGAGAAAGATAGATTTTTAACCTTTGATATTCAGAGGCATCATTGGGTCATTGTGCTTCCTGATTGATTTGGTTAATGAAGGAGAAGAGGTTTTCTGCAGGTGGATACTGTGAGGAGGTTTTTTGGATAATTCTCAGTCCGAGTGGTTTTGGCAGGTAGCACAAGAGAGCAAGTTTGATACTTATTCACATAAGATGTTGGCAGCTTGTAGTTTGCCAAGTGTCCGTACTTGTTCCTGTTCTTAGTATCCAGAGAAAAGTAAAATGGAGCAAAAGGTGAAGCAGTGAAGCAAAGTGTATTTAATAATTTTCTCCAGACTCTGATGTGAGTGTAGCCCAGTGGAGAGGGAGAACTCTTCTTGAAGAAAACACTCTGCTCCCCAGGGTGGTCCTTTGGACGTCGATGTGTGTGGCCTGGCAAAGCCGAGGTATCGTGATCTAGAAATGCATGTTCAAGGGTGGTGAACCAGGTGGAGCAAAGGCGAGTCAGTGTTTGAGCTTGCAGAAGCACACTTAGAGTTACTGCAACACTAGAATAAAAAAACCTTGATAGTTATGAATGAAACCTGTCACATTCAATCTAAATTAGCAGCTCTCACTTTGAATGACTGAGTATGTTCCTATTTTGTAAAGACCAAGCCGGGGGAGTCAGCCAATGCAGTGACAGGCTCAGGGAGCAACTGCAGTTTTGCAGGTCTTGTATGTATTATATAATTAATTGGCGAGATTGTTAGTATCAATTAGAAGAATCCAAGCAATGTCAACAATACTCAATTTTTGTTAATCTTAAGCAATTAGTCTGTGGATTAGACTTACATTTTATGAAATTGGTTAAAAGGTACAGGGAAGTCCTACTCAGAGGAAAACCACCTGCTATTGTACAATTCTGACGTTCCTGACATACCACCTGGTATGAAACTGGAAGTATCCCTTCAAAAATAAAAGCAAGAAAAGAAGACACAGAGAATAATTCTTCCAAAAACCTGAATGTTAAAAGGCAATTTTTGTTGATTCTTCATGAGACCAATTATGCTTTTCCCAGTTTGGTACCCAAAAAATAGCTGATTAATTTTCCACGTCTGGCCTAAGGATCCACTCTCCATGAAGGAATGAGTCACTGTGAATTCAAAGGCCATTAATGCCTCTTTCAATGAGAAAAATAATCTTAATTAATCATCAGTCTTAAATCTAAATCTGGCTCCTGTAAGCGGAAACAAAAGGCTCTTCTAGAACCCATGGATTCATTGGTTGTGTTAGTTTGTATTCATGAGCATGTAGTGCTTAAAGATTTTCAGTGTCATAGCTGTGTATTAAAATGCAGTACACTAATGAGGAACAGAATATTCCAGTAGGCAACTGTAATTAAAAAAGTAGTTGACCCAAAGTTCTTGTTTCATTGACTTTCTTCTGATTTTTTAAAGATTAATTCTTGTAATAAGCGCTACCATAAATGGGTAATTATTTGTCAGTAGAAGTTGCTGTATCAGTGTAATAGTGTAGTGAGAAATCTTTCTCACAAGTTTAGAAGTTCTAATTTGTTTCCCAGCAGAAAGGCATGTTTCCCATGCCTTTGAATCCAGTTGTTGGGGGTCTGGGCTTGTGGAATCAAATTGGATGTTATTGAGTGAAGTGAGTGAATGGTAACAGCAATTTTGTAGAAACATTTCTATTGACTGATTTGCTGGAAATATCTCTACAAGCGTGAAAGCATTGATTGAAGATGTTCTTCCGAGCACCTAGACTGATGGTCTGTGACTGGCAGAGCTACACAGGATTCTGTTTGGGCACAGGCAGCACAGAGCAGCAGTGGGGCTGGACAGGTGGGTGGAGGACAGTGCTAGAGCAGGGAATGCATTTAGCATTTGAAGAGGAGTTTGGTTTGAGGGAGTGTGAATGACACATCAGACAAATGAAAGCTGCAGTTGACTGGCTCCTGGGGTATGGGAAAGTAGACAGGGCTGCAAAGTGTTTGAGACTCAGGGGAGGTCCCTGGTGGCTGTTGGGAAGCTGGTCAGTGGTGAGCATCTTGTGGCAGGGCCTGAGGACAGTGTGATGGAGGAATGTCTGCCTATACTCAGCACCAGCGTCATCATCATCAATGTAGTTGCCAGTTCAGCTGATGCGGCCAATATTTGGGTGCCAGGATTAAGGGACTTGGTTTCTTATCACAGACAACCTCTGGATTTGGTGGAAGGCAGCCAGCCATAATACCCCGCAGTTTGCCTGAGTAAACACTATATTTGAAGCAGCAAATGTTGATGTTAATGGCATAGTGTTAGAAGGTACATCTGTGGAGCTAATAAAGAAGCTGAACCCCACCTTTTATTGCTGGTGGCTAGGGAAACAGGAGGGAAAGCGATTTTAGCAAGTGTTTCACTGTTAATTACAACCTCAAATGATGTTTTAAAAATATTTTTGGTAGCTGTTGGATAGGTGTTATACTAATGGAGTAGATGGAAATCATGCAGGGGAAAAAAAGGATCTGCAATTTATAATTATTGTGGAATGTTTTGAATTTATGTGAGAAGAGATTTGCAAGCAGGGTTTACATCCCAACAGCAAGTAGGTAGTTGATATTGAAAAGGCAGTCACCCATGTTTGGCTAAGTATTTTCTCAAAAGGAGTTAGAATGTGTGCCCTAGAGAAAGAGGGCAGATACTCAGTTTTTTACCTGGTTGTCCGTTTCCCACAGTGTTTTGTGATCCTGGTGCACAGAAGTGACTAAAATCGCTACTTTGCAAAGCAATATGGGGAGTGAAGAAAGTGAGCAATAGGTTAAGGCTGAGCAGAGGGGTATGTGGTGCTCCCATAAGAGCTGCCATGAGACCCATGTGGTTGTGCATTCAGCAGAGATGGGCTTCTCAGCCTAGTGAGAGTGTCCTTTGCCAAACGACACCAACATATCCAAATAAGAAAGCCCAGACTTTCCTGGGTGTGTGTCTTAGTGGGAAGACTCATTACTGTTGGTTGGTTTTGATTTAGTTTTGCCTGAGGTGTCTTAAGGTTGCAGAGGCGAGGCAAAATTGAGGCAAGATGTTCATCTACTGAGGGCCAGGTTGTCACATGTGTCCCACAGGCATACTGACCCATCCCCAGGCTCTCTGCCCATCACTGCTTTGGAGACTTTGTCCACTTCTCCTCCCACACAGGCTACAACTCTTTTCTCATGCCTTTTTATCCTGAAGTTTTTCCTTTATTGATGTTATCTCTTAAATCCTGGAGAGATCCACCACTTCAGGTTATGCAGATCTGAGTTAGGTGCTGGGGCCTCCCACAAAACCCCTCTTCCTGTATATCATCTGTTCTGAAACAGTACATGACATGACCAGATGCCACCTCTTAAAGACCATAGCCAGTTGCTGAGATCTGGAAAGCACTTGAATAGCTGCAAATGACACTCATGAAACCTTGGTATTGCTAATGATGCAATCGGTCAAGTTGCTGTATAGCTCAGCATGTTTTATAACTTGATAGGGAACTGAATTGTGGGAAGGGATAATATATGTTGTGCTTTGAGGTTCCCAAGAACATGAATTATCGTTATATAAACATCTCTTCTTTATTATTTATGCGTTTGTGGAAGGCCAAAGAAAATCTACTCATCCTTCTTCTTAATTGTAATTCTTCCACAGGATCCTTCAAACCAAAAATGTGGAAGAAAGAAAACAGTGTCCTTCAGCAGCATGCCTTCAGAGAAGAAAATAAGCAGTGCCAGCGACTGTATCAGCTTTATGCAGGCTGGGTGTGAATTGAAGAAAGTTCGTCCAAATTCCCGGATTTATAACCGTTTTTTTACTCTGGATCCTGACCTTCAGGCTCTTCGCTGGGAGCCTTCCAAGAAGGACCTTGACAAAGCCAAGCTTGATATTTCTGCTATAAAAGAAATCAGACTAGGGAAGAATACTGAAACATTCAGGAATAATGGACTTGCAGACCAGATTTCTGAAGACTGTGCACTGTCGATAATTCATGGTGAGAACTACGAGTCCCTTGACTTGGTAGCCAATTCAGCTGATGTGGCCAATATTTGGGTGTCAGGATTAAGATACTTGGTTTCTCGTAGCAAACAACCTCTGGATTTGATGGAAGGCAGCCATAATACCCCACGGTTTGCCTGGCTAAAAACTGTATTTGAAGCAGCAGACATTGATGGTAATGGCATCATGCTAGAAGATACGTCTGTGGAGCTAATAAAGAAGCTGAACCCTACCTTAAAGGAATCAAAGATTAGATTAAAATTTAAGGAAATCCAGAAGAGCAAAGAGAAACTGACCACACGGGTAACAAAAGAGGAATTTTGTGAAGCGTTCTGTGAACTTTGCACAAGACCTGAAGTTTATTTCTTACTCGTGCAGATATCTAAAAACAAAGAGTATCTAGATGCCAATGACCTCATGCTGTTTTTAGAAGCTGAGCAAGGAGTGACCCACATAACGGAAGAAATGTGTCTAGAAATTATACGCAGGTATGAGCTTTCTCAAGAAGGACGGTTGAAAGGTTTTCTTGCAATTGATGGGTTTACTCAATACTTGTTGTCCCCAGAATGTGATATTTTTGACCCAGAGCACAAAAAAATTGTCCAAGACATGACACAACCTTTATCACATTACTACATCAATGCATCCCACAACACATACCTGATAGAAGACCAGCTCAGAGGGCCTGCTGATATCAATGGTTATGTCAGAGCTTTAAAGATGAGCTGTCGGAGTATTGAACTAGATGTCTGTGATGGCCCAGATAATGAACCCATTATTTGTAACCGTAACAACATGACAACACCACTTGCCTTTCGGAATGTTATTGAGGTAATAAACAAATTGGCCTTTTTTGCTTCAGAATATCCCCTTATTCTCTGCTTGGGCAACCACTGCTCAGTGCAACAGCAGAAGGTAATGGTACAACACATGAAAAGGATCTTTGGAAGCAAACTGTACACAGAGGCACCTCTGTCCTCAGAAGCCTACCTCCCATCACCTGAGAAATTGAAAATGAAGATCATTGTGAAGGGGAAGAAGCTGCCCTCTGACCAGGATATGTTAGAAGGAGAAGTCACAGATGAAGATGAAGAGGCTGAAATATCCCGGAGACTGTCAGAGGACTTCTCAAGGGAACAGAAGCTGATCTGGCTCTGCAAGGAATTGTCTGACCTGGTGACCCTATGTAAGTCTGTCCAACATAAAGACTTTGAGACGTCCATGAAATCTCAAAATTATTGGGAAATGTGTTCCTTCAGTGAGGCAGAAGCTAGTCGGATTGCAAATGAGTACCCTGAAGATTTTGTTAACTACAACAAAAAGTTTCTGTCCAGAGTGTACCCGAGTGCCATGAGAATAGACTCCAGTAACTTAAATCCTCAAGATTTTTGGAATTGTGGTTGCCAGATAGTAGCAATGAACTATCAGACCCCAGGGCCCATGATGGACTTACACACTGGGTGGTTTCTACAGAACGGGGGATGCGGGTATGTTCTCAGGCCTTCAGTCATGCGTGACGAAGTGTCATACTTCAGCGCAAATACCAAGGGCATTGTTCCAGGGGTCTCTCCTCAGGTCCTACATGTCAAAATAATCAGTGGTCAGAACTTTCCAAAGCCCAAGGGTGCATGTGCAAAAGGGGATGTCATAGACCCCTATGTCTGCATAGAAATACATGGGATTCCTGCAGACTGCACCGAACAAAGAACTAAAACTGTTCAGCAAAACAGTGATAACCCCATTTTTGATGAAAGCTTTGAGTTCCAGATCAATCTTCCAGAGCTGGCCATGATCCGCTTTGTTGTTTTGGATGATGACTACATTGGAGATGAGTTCATAGGGCAGTATACCATCCCACTGGAGTGCTTACAGCCTGGATACAGGCACATACCATTGCGGTCTTTTGTTGGTGATATCATGGAGCACGTTACCCTCTTTGTTCACATCGCGATAACCAACCGAAGTGGAGGTGGGAAGGCACAAAAGCGCAGCCTCTCTGTGAGGATAGGGAAGAAAGCAAGGGAGTACACTATGCTGAGGAACACTGGTCTCAAGACTATTGATGACATCTTTAAGTTGGCAGTGCATCCACTACGAGAGGCTACTGACATGAGAGAAAACATGCAGGTATAATGCTCCCCTTGTGTGTGTTGCTGTGTCTGGAATGTGGGAGTAAAAGTCATGGTGTGAGCTGCTGGTAGGACAAATTGCTGAAACAACTTCAAACACGCTGTTGTTAACCTGTAAGTGGACATTGAAAGAATTAATAACAAAACGTTATTAAACATAAGTGCTTTTAAAATCCATATACCCTTTTCAAACAAATGCTTTACTGGTTGTTTTTGTCTCAGAAATCAGAACTGGTGAGAACTGAGAAATCATGACCACAGGTCTCAGCTCTCAAAAACTTAGTTTCCTCAGTGGTCCTGGAAAACATCAGCAAGCTTTTTTGTTTCTAACTGAGTGAGGGTTACATTCCAGGTGAGCATAAGAAACAGTCAGTGGATGTGTCATTAAGATCTTTTCTACACCAGAGAAACCCACTGAGCAGCACATTTCCTTGACTGTGTGTTGCTGCTGTTTGCCCAAGGGCTGCAGATATTTTATAGGCACAGAGTGCCACTGGGGTTGCAGCATCCTCCCTCCTGAATAGAATCATAGAATTACTGAATCATTTGGGTTGGAAGAGCTCATTAAGATCATCTTGTCCAACTATTAACCTAATTCTGCCAAGGCTGGCTGAGTGCCAGTGCAGATACTGGTGCCATGTCTTGGCTCAGAGGATCTCCTGGCACTGTGTCCAGCTCCCCATGCTGCTCCAAGAACAGCCAGAGCCCACTGCAGCAGGAATGCCAGGGCCCAGGTACACAGCACCATCAAAACTGCCTGGGTTAGACCTTCACGGTCAGCAGGAGGTGAATTAGCAGCAAAGGCAAACAAGAACTGGGCTGCCCAGTGCTCTTGTCTTTGGCAAGGACTACTGTGTGGGTCAATATAGGTTGATACAGCTGAGTTCAGAAATCCAGACGCTGCCTAGAAACACGATTGAGTAGCGTTAAACAATGAGTTTTATTCAATAAATAGATGAAAACAGCCATAACTATCTCCTTGGTAAACATACAGAAACAATTCATTTTTCTTTCTTGAAAACAGGAGAAAAACACATAGCACTTCATTGACCCTGCTCTTCTGGACAGAGTCTAAAGCAAGTCAAATGTTGGCAGCTGGAAGTTTTCAAAATGACATAAGTTTTAAATCACTCCCAAGGGAGTAGGCTAAGCATATTTTTAAGAATGGGAAACTCTTCCCAGCCTTTTCTTTCCTGCAGGCCTTGAAAGTAGCTAGTTTGAACTGCTGACTCCACCTCCTGTCTAGGTCAGGCACTATATGTGAACCACATAAAAGCTGATAGTCTGACTCAGAATATCCTTCCAAGCAGAATTTCAGTACAAGGTCTTATTCTGGGAAACGCTTTACAAAGACAGGGTCATTAAATTTAACTGCATGTTAATATACTTGACTAATAAGAAAAGCCTTATTAATTAGCTGGGCATTTTCTGATGATTTTTCTCAGCACGATGAGTGAGGGAACATTTACGAGGCATAGGTTACTGTAGTACCGCCTAACACAGGTCACATGTGCCTGTGGATCTTGGTCACAACTCCAGAAGCTAAATAACAAGGGCATGTCAGCTTTTCAGCCACTGACTTAATAAATAAATACATACCACAACTTAGTTTGGTTTGACCTATATCTCCAATATTGATTTTTTGACCTTGGAGGGGAGGAGTGTATGTGTTTCTTTATGATGTGGTCATGCAAGGCTGAAAACAAAGTGGTTTCTTCCTGCTTGCCTTTCCCATGGGAAATACAAGGTCTGTTGAACTTGTTCTTGCTGGAGGATGGTAATGATGAGAGAAGGAGGTAATTATGGCATCCAAAGCAATTGGAGTCTGAACAGTTGGGAAGAGAAACAGCATGTTAGGTTGATGGTTTTAATGTGCTGGGGACCAGAGCTAGTCCCAGTTGGGGGTGTACTTGTAATGCAAAGTAGCTGGGATATCTGTGCTGGGGCTGGCAGTAGGCTTAGGGAGCTGGGAATGGGGCTGGTGAGGGATTCCTGTGTGCACTGGCACCCCATGGTCCCCCATAGCAGGCAGTAGGGTAGTGCTACCCCGCATCAGTGACAGAGAAGGAGCAGGCAGGCACTGAGGAGATAGTGTCAGGCAGGGGGAACTGAATGACAACACGTGCTCAAGTCTTTCTTTTGTTTCCCCCAGAATGCTATGGTGTCTGTCAAGGAGTTGTGTGGGCTGCCGCCCATTGCCAGCCTGAAGCAGTGCATTCTCACCCTGTCCTCACGGCTTGTGAGCAGCGACAACGTGCCCTCTGTCACCCTCTGCATGAAGGATGCATTTCCGTACCTAGAACCTGTGGGGAGCATGCCTGATGTGCAGAAGAAAGTCCTGGCAGCCTATGACCTGGTAGGCACTTCCCGCTGCTCCCTCTGCCTTCCCCCAGCACTGTGAATGTGGCAGATGATGCTTGCTGGTGTTCATATACCCAGGTATTTCAGTGAAATGAACCAGGCTCTTCAAATTACTTAAGCTGTGAAAAGCTGTCCTTTAATCACAAAAGTGGCACTTTTTGGGGTTTCATTTTTTTTGTTTCCTTGTTTTTTAAATACAGTTGTGGCTAGCACAGTTTGGTACTTGAAGAGGCAGTAATTCAGCATGTGCTGGCGGCCGTTAGTCATGGTCCTTGAGAAGTGGCAATCTTTGTGCACCAGATCTGTGCGCTGCCCTGCGCTTGCCTCCCCACAACAGAGGGCAAGGCAGTGTGGGAGTTCTGGGCAAACGTGAGCTGCTCCCTTCCTGATGCCTTTCCACAGCACTGTTTAGTGCCCATGCCCCTGCCACACTAAGGGCTGCTCTTCTGGAGGGCATGGCAAATTTTGAATCTTTAAAATGCCGATTTGGGGTTGGTTTGGTTTTTTTTTTTGTTTTTTTGCATGGGAAAAGAGAGGTCAGAATGGTGCAGGAGTACTTACAAAAACCTAGAGAGGTGAACTGAAGTTTTTCCAAATGAATGCTGCTGCTAATCTTTGTAGAGCACAAGTTACTGCTGTGGGTGACTGTGCAACAGCTGTGTATGACTTGTAGCAGCACAAGTGGCTGTCACATCATGCCTCTCAGGCGCTGCCTCTGCCCTGTCTCTTCCCATGCTTAGTGGAGGGTCTGTAGCAACCAGTGGCAAGCCTGACTTAAATATCACACTGTGGTGACTACACTAAATCACAGTGTGTATTCATGGCACAGCAGTTATTTCTGCTGCTTATGTTCATAAGAAATAAAATGGTGATTAACTGCATTCAGTTGGTATAGAGTTGTTTCAAGAGACCCTGAAGTGTTGTGGAGTGACTGCAGCTCTAACCAGCTTTTCCATGTGCCAAGTGCTTGCCTCCTTTCCATCTCATTTTTTGCTGTTATAACACACTTTTCAGGAGAAAATCAGCTTGGGGAGGAGAAGGAGACACTGATGCTAATTAAAAGAGAAATACTGAAGGCACTCTGAAATGACCTTTGGGTTCTTTCCAGAGTAGGTGGAGGTGATTCAGTTGTGGTAATAAAATACCAGAATGAGGATTTGCAAAGCCAGTTGATTGCCGTATTTTAGGTTGCACATTTTTGGATTCACTTGTTATGTGGTGTGAAGTCTGTCTGAAGGAGCAAACAGCACATAAATAAGAGATTTTTGTCTTTGGAGACTTGTTTAATGGAGTTTTACGAGGATGGATGTGTTACCTCTTATCTTTGCAATTATATTCTCTGAAAGGTACACATGGGACACTTAAAGGCTTCCTTGTGCCTTGCAATCAGTTTTTCAATTTAAATATATGAAAGACCTCTTTTAGATACAGGCGAAAACACTTGTATAACTGTTGAAAATAATGTTTGCTCTCACCTTTCTCTCTGATGGAGGAAGATATACCTTCTATGTCAAGAGACACAGTGCAAAGAGCATAAAATCAGAGCACTGAGAAAGAAAAGTTAATTCTTCTGTGCCTATGTAAAGGTTGATTTGAGATGTAATTCTAGTTAATGAGAACATGGTACTTTAAATTATTTCTGCCCTCCCTGTCTAGCTGGGACTGCCTCTTACTATTCGCTTCTGAGAAAGCCAGAGTTGGATTTAATAAATGTTTTTGCTGTGTTTTGGATATTTGCCTTTTGAGGCAGAGCCAGCAGCAGAATATTAACATCAATTTAGCCCTTTCTGTGTTTAAGAAAATGACTGGTCTTTATCAGTCTTGGTATTTGAAAATATAGAGGGGGGAGGGGGTTGCAGTGTAATGTTGAGAAAGGGTTCTAAAGATGCCTTCTTGTGATTGTGTTTGTAATCCAGGGTGTAATTCCTTTTAATAATATTTTTCAAGGAGATGTTGGTAGAAAGCAGTATGAATTATTTAACTTTTCATTTATGTATTTTTATTCAAGCTTTATGTTGGTAAATACGGCTTCAAGGGCATGGATCTAGAAGTACTTGTTGCTTGTCTTTAATTCCTCAGAAATATCTCTTCGAAGAACTTTACAGGTGAATAGGTCTGAGAGCAATTTAAAATGCATAAAATAAAAGCTGTTGTGGTTGGCTTCTCTTGTCTATGAATGGGCTATAATTCTTAATTCCTTTTACAGTAAAAAGAATGAAGTTGGACCCTAAATTTCACAGTAAGAAACTGTGATTATAGATCTGCCACACTCACTATGCTCTGCAGCACAGGTAGTGTAAGTGGTGGGCTAAACATTCCTCATCACCTACAAAGCCATCACATCCTTTTAGAAGTCTACTTTGAAAATAAACCCTGATAAAACCAGCCCTAATGCCGTAGAATTTTTTCCCCTTACAGGAAATTGCCAACTGAACATACTCCCCCAACCATGGGAAGTATAACTCTCTCTTGGTGTTTAATGGAGCATAGACAGGGCTGATAGTCCAAGCAACTTGAGGTACAAATGTTTGCAAACCTGCCACAATGATGTGGAAAACAATGAATTGTCTGTTCCTTCCTGTTCCTCCTTTGTCAGCAGGCATGATGGACAAAGACCACTTTGTGCAGTTTGGTTTTTCCTGGGCAATTTTACCATTCTGTTTTGCATTAAGCATTTGCTTTTGAGAGAGGCCTTATTGAAACAAAAGTTGATGTTGTTTGTTAAAAGAACTTGAATGATTTTTCAGGACTGGGTTTCTGCATTGCAGTGGTTTAATGGAACTCAACTGTTGCCATGTCTCATGGAGGAGTCATAGAATAATGAGTTAGAATAATGGATTAGAAAGGAACTTCAGGATCATTGAGTCCAACCATTAACCTAACTGTTAGCCCACTGCTAAACCATGTCCCTAAGCTCCAGATCTACACAACTCTGAAACGTGTCCAGGGATGATTCAACTCCCTCCCTGGGCAGCCTCTTTCAAGGCCTGATGGACCCTTTCTACCACGAAGTTTTCCCAAAGTTTAACCTAAAATTCCGCTGGCACAACTTGAGGCCATTTCCTTTTGTCCTATCACTTGTTACTTGTGAGAAAAGACCAACCCCCATCTCTTTACAATCTCCTTCCAGGTAGTTGTAGACATCAGTAAGGTCGCTCCTTTTCTTCAGACTAAGTAACCCCAGCTCCCTCAGCTGCTCCTCATAAGGCTTGTTCTCCAGACCCTTCACCAACCTTGTTGAATTTCTCTGGACCTAATCAAGCACATCAATATCTTTCTTGTACTGAGGTACAAGACTGAACCAAAACTGAACCCGTTACTTGAGGTGTGGCCTCACCAGTTCTGAGTGCAGGAGCACAACCACTTCCCTACTGCTGCTGGCTACACTGTTTCTAATACAAGCCAGGTGTCTGTTGGCCTTCTAGGTCACCTGAGCACACTACTGGCTCATACTTAGGCAATATCAATCAATAGGTCCAGATCCCTTTCTGCAACAGGCTTCATTGACAGTACAGGAGTGTCTGCATAGTTCAAGGAAAGGGCTGTAGCAAAACGCATAAAAAGAGATGAGCTGTTGACAGAAAACATTTTTGTGTCCACAAAAAAACATTTTGAAAAAGTATGTCAGCTACCAGAGGTACAGTTTAGAATGATTGATTTAACTTACAGCTTTGGTTGATACCATACATAGAGTATGACAAATGGATTCTGGTAATGTCACTGATACCCACACACACATCTGAGGGCAGTGCAGTACGTTTTTTGCAGACCTATTCTTCAGACCTTTCACTTCCTTTGGGGAAGGATTTTTCCACTCCCTCTTCTCCTCTGTGCTCCCCCTCACCAGTGGCCAGGCATGGGACAATGCTTGCTCAGGTGGACAACACATGTGTTACACCTTATAGTCTGTCTAATTAATGGTGGTGTACATTGATCACACCTGAAAAAAGGAGATACTCAATGTGAAGAGGAGGGATGGGGCCCAGCTGGACCTGACAGATGGCTGAATTATTCATTGCAAACTGTTATCCTGTGAAGTTTGGGGTTTTTTTTGGTTGAGAATTGTTCAGAAACAGATTGTGGTTTCTCTGTCTGCTCGGTGTCTTCATGTGTTGGTGCAGCGCACATGAACTCAGAGACGCTTGTGCACCATGCTTTCCAGTTACTGGTTCAGCATTATTTTTCCTCCAAGAACAAATGATTGAATCATTTGCAAATCACAGGCAATAAACAAATGATAATAAATCGTTCTTGGTTTTATCCAGTCTATTGGCTTCTATGCATGCAGAAATCTTTTTCTAGAAAAGTATCTTTATGTGTTTTTGAATCATAAACAACATAAAATGTAGAAAAAGCTGAAGAGAGAAGCTATTTATTGTATAAACAAATGTGTTGTTTAAACCTATGTCCACATGAAGGAGTTTTTTTTTCCCCATATTCAACCCTCTTTACCAAAACAGATCGTGTTATTTTGGAGCAAACAAGTTAGTTAAGAATGTCTCAGCTACTGTGAAGATGGATTTGGGGGTTTTGAGATGTAATATCTGTGATATGCTGGAGATTTAGTTGATGGCACTGAGGTCCATGCATGCCAACACACCAATGTCTGCTCAGATGTGTATGTGGGGAGGAACTGCTCTTTGCCTGCTGTTTTTTCAGATTCAGCCTTTTTGAGTTTTTGTCTTGATGAAGGCATGCCAACTCTTTATTCCCAAGGAGAAAGTCCATTTTCCCAGTTTATGTCAATGCATAATGACTGAATAAATTTTTGTGAGCTTTTCCACTGAAATTCATATTTCAGCTGGGACAGTGTCATCTCCAAAGGAACATTTTTCATAATTCTCTCTACAGCTGAAGACAAGGGATATTGCCGAGCAGAGCATCCCTTGCCAAGGAAGTGTCATAATACACTGACGTCAAACACAGTCCAGGACATGGACATTGTCTTAAGTTCATGTCTGGTTTTTTTCATTCCAAAATTGGACCTAGACTGGGAAAGCAATTATATTGTTTCTTATTTTCTTACCATTATCTTTCTTATCTACCCAGCAGTCTTGTAATTTCTCATAGCTCATGTCCCTTAGCCCCTTCTAAAATAGGATCTGGAAACAGTCAGTTCAGAACTTTTCTTACAAAATGAAGTTACAGTCAGGTATTTTAGTTACTCTGTTTTAGTAGAAGCTGAAAGCTGACTCCCTCCACTGCCTCTGTTGTTTTATAGAAGGCTGGTCTTCATAGAATCATAGAATTCATGCACCAGATCACATCCTGCAACACTCTGGTGTCATATTTCCCCAGAAATATTTGTAAACAGAAACATGAAATTGGAAGTTAAGGTTAAGTCTATTCAGTGCCTTCTGCAGTTTATGTCACTGAGATATTTGAGCTGTTTCTAGGTGATGAAGCCATCCCTGGTAAGTGTTGCAAGAAAAGTCTCAGATACAGTAACCTGACATGGAACACATTGGGACAGAGACAAGGCAGATTAGTGGCCCCTATTCCTTCACCTGTCCTGGCACCACATGCACAGCCTTCTTTTTTTTTTTTTTTTTAAGTAACACTTTGCTGGTATATGATTGATTGCCTGTCTGCTTCTTGTCCCAAATGTCTACAAGAAATGCTCAATTTTCCCTTCAGCTGTTTTTCTGAATTAGTTGGGTTTTTTCATAGTCCGTTTTAGGTTTTTTAGTTTGGTTGGTCATTTTGTTGGGTTTTTTTAGCAATAGACACACAACTGGGGAAACTCCTTGCCCAAGGAAAAACTCCATTATCAAGAAAGTCATAGGAGATTGGGACAACAGCTAGGAGGAGACACCTGAGAAAAAGCTGCTTTGTAGTTTGAAATTGAGTCAGTTTCTGTTTCTAAATTTTTGAGTATTTATGAGAGGATTCTTTGAAGTGTCCCTTTTGTATCATTTATCTTTCCAGCAGAAGTTGTGGTGCTTTAATTTGCCACCAGATTTTCCTGTGTTCTTTGGTGAGACTCTGCCCTGTTCATTTTCTCTTCTCATTTCAGTTTGTAAAATAGTTTGTTATGAAAAGAAGCAATTATTCTTTAGTGCAGGAGTTCATTAAACTAAAAAGAAATAAGGTGGTTTTTTGATCAGTCTGTGCTGATCCTGTGTTTAAACTGCTTTTAGTGCAAACGATAAATAAGCCCACTGATTTCTCATGAGTAAAAATCCATTGTCCTCAGTGTTAAAATGTTTTACATCTCACTTAAAATTAACATTTAGCAGAAGTGACATGGTAAAGCATCATTCTCTCCATGAAGCAATGGGATTTTGATATTGCACACTATACTTAGATACTTATGTGAGACGGATCAGTTATGTTTTCAGCCCATGGTCTTTTCCACGGTCTTTTCCATGGTCTCACATACTGGACAAGCAGTAGCTCTCAGGTTTGTGACAGCTCTTGTTTTCCATGCTTTTGTGAGAAGCCAGCATGCTTATAACAGGGTGCTTCAGGGAGACTGAGATGAATCAGGTTTAGGCTTCTTGCTCTCAGCATTGCATGAGAATATTTAAATTAAATAATCTTGCAAAGAAACCACCCTAACCTATGGAGCTGAGGCTTTGTATTCCTCATTCCTGTTAGTTTATTGAACATGACATCTGCTTTTTGGACTCGAACCATGTGTATCTTTTGTCAGTCTGAAAAAACCCTTATTCACTTCTTGTTAGAGCATTTCTGGTTAGGCAGCCTCTCCTGGAGGGTTAACACCTCTGGGACTCACAAATTCTTTATGCCTCTGCTCCCATGGAAACGTGGCAGGGGTCCCTGATGGGAAGATTAGGGCTGTCCTTTGTTCCTGCAGAGCTCTGCGTGCTGCAGCTGCTGAATGAGCACTGAAGGGACCCACATTCTCCCTTCGGGTCTCTCTCCAAGAAGTGCAGGGCTCTGTACTGCAATTAGCACAATCCCAAATGACGTCAAGCTGTGTGATAGTTTCTCCCATTCAGACTTCTTCCCTTCTCTTTGCTCTGGTAGGTATATGCTGTTGGTCAGCAAGCTTTTTATGGTCCCTATACCAGAGTGAGGAATTTTGTGCTTCCTTTCCTGGTTTTGGGCATTTTTACCCCTTGTAGTTATGTTAAATATGTTGCTCAGCAAAGTTCATCACCTTCTTTTTGAGATGGGAGAAGCAAATTGTCCTGAGCAATCCTGCCAGCTTCAGCAGCTGCTAAAATTTTCCTCACCGACTCCAAGTAGACCTAGATACCAGCATCCATCCTCTAAAGGTTGCTTTTTAGTACATGTTGTTTGGAGGTCAATCCCTTGAAGCACAGTGATTAGAAGTTAACACTGGTGGAGCAGGAGTTTCCTGAGGGAGCAGGACATGTCTTGCTCTTTGAGAGTTACTCACTGAGGCGAGTTGCCGTTTGGGATCTGACATTTCTGAGCAGGCTGATGGGCTCCTGGCAGATGGCTGGGGCTAACACAACTTCCCACGAGTGCTGCTCAGATCAGAGCTCAGTAGAGAAAAGGTGCATGGAGATTCATGCTGCAAATGTGAGAAAGCTCTGACATGGAGCACTAACATAAAGCAATAACACAGCTTAAAAAGGGATATGTGTGGAACTACTGGAGTGGCGGGCCTGGGAGACAAGGATCGCCTGGACATCCAACTCGTGTCCCTGTAAAATACAGACTATAGTCTGGTCGTCAAATCTGTGGCCTTGTAGTTAAAATTTATTGATGTAGGAAGGGGGTCTTGGAGGAAGAAGAGATAAGGAGAACTGGAGGAAATAAACTGAAACTTCTTGTAATCTGCAAGGACAAGAGATGGATATGGACTTGAAGTTAATGACTGGAACAGCTCAACAATTAGTTAGAGTCGAGGTATATGTTAATGATGTTTTGAAACTAATGCATATGTATGACTAAGTGATGTTTATGTATGAGGACCTGTAACATAAACTCACAGAGCTTGTACCCTGGTGCGTGTAACTTTGGTGGAGATATCACCTGTTCGTCCAGCACTGATAAAGAATGCTGCTTAATAACGTCTGTTATTGAGTCTGTCATTGTGTCAGCTCACTCGTCATGTTTGAGACAGATTTTGAAACATGACTGACAAAGCTGGGCTTGAAAATCTTGGGCTGTCCAGTGTTAGCAGCAGGGTTATCAGCAGAAAATCTCACAGACTTCCATGTTGTGTTTAGGACTTCTGAACACACAAGAAGTCGATGACATCCCCAAGCAGGACTTTGGATTGATGCCAACTGGAAAAACAGGGGACCATTCAGACTGGGGGACTGTGGACTCATAACCAGTGCCAAAAAAAAAGCACCTATCTAGATGCCACAACACAGGACTGGGAATGGGAGTTGTTGCTGAGTACAGCAAAGGTAGCAAAACCTTGCAGGGACCCGTTAGATCAAGCAGAGTTGTCAATGGCTAGTGTGCTGCATCCCTGACCAGCATTCTTCACTGTGGCTAGGAACCCTGCCAGAGCTGTTATTCTCTGCCCTGTGTCCACGTGAAAGGGTGTAAAAGGCAGTAGTTTCTAGTTGATGCACTCACCTGCTTTTACCTGCATTAGAGTGAGCACTGAAATATTGTTAACATGGTTTCCAGAAAGAGTTACAAATAACCTTGCTTGTTGGGTGACCTTTACAATATTTATGGAGTAAATATCCCCCAAGGTACTGCCTTGTGTGTAAGTGAAAACATATGAGAGGGGAAATCATTGAAAAAATGGATGTTCAGATTAGTTTGGCTGATTGTTTGAGGCTTGTGTCAGCTCTGTTGCCGTGATTTGTACAAAATACTTTCATGAGTTGTGGTGTGCATTAAGAAGCAAATCCTCCAGGTTTTATTTCAAGGTAGCAGTTACTTGTCTGTTGTGTTCTTAGCTGTGAGAATCGGTCTCTGATTCTCCAAGTGAACAACCAGGCTTCATCCTCTCACTGTGTGTTATGGTTTCTCACTGCAGCATTAGCAGGCATGTTCTTGTGCCTGCTGGAACACCACACATGATTCTTTTTGAAAGCAGAGCCTGACTTGTCTTGGAGATGTCCTGGATCCTGCACAATGTGTTTTATCATAAGTGATGAAGACACCATAGGCTGTGTAAAAGTTGTCCCATGTTGTTTCTACCCAGTACATTATTAGCATCTAGGGGATGCCAGGTGATGCACTGAGGGCATCCCTTGACCCCACTCACTGAGCTGACGAACTCTGAATCCACTTTCAGGATTTGGCACAGGAGACAACCTACATAATTTTGTCAAGATTGCTGCTAGGGAGGACAGGAACAGGTTAAATTCTGCTGTGGTTAAATTCTGATCTGGTTTTAATTGTTTGTTCTTGGTAAGCTGAGAGCAGGAAAACTTTGATGTCAGCATCAAAGGAGCAGAGGGCTTCTCTACCTACTCTGCAATAAAGGAAAAGTGATATCTTAACATTCTACTGTCATTTTTCTTTTAAAAAATAAATGTAATGCCTTCCTGTATGTGAATCCTGAAAGAGGCATGCCATGTTGGGAGTGAGTCTAGTACGTGGTGGGAGATACTGTCAAACTTAGGTTACCTAACTGAATGATTCTCAAACTTCCTCTTTTTTTTTCTGCATGATAGGAACGTTTCCTACAGCGGTATATAGAGAGAAATAAAATAGACATATAAATAAAAATGTTTATGTGTGTGTGTGTGCGTATATATATGTATGTAAAACTCTGAAGTTCTACTTGAGTTATTTGAGCACAGAAGAGTCAGAGGCTTTGGCTATACTGTCCCAGCTTAGATGGAATTGACCTCACTGAGCAAAACCTGACTTTGCTGGGTAGGAAGCACAGCTGCAGATTGTGGGTGCATGGGGCACAGCAGCCATGGAGATGCTGGCAGTGTCTGACTAGGCACTGGCTCTAGATCTCCATGTCTGCATGAGATCTAGATTTGGCCTCTGGCTGCCTCTGTAGCAACTTGCAGATTTTTTTTTAGCATTCTCCCTCTCTTTACTGCCCAGAACAACCTGAGCATTTGTAGTCGGTGGTGGATCCTTGAGCAGAAAATAACTATGGTGTGATACATAAAAGCTAGAGAGTAGGTAGAAATTGATGTTGCTTTCTAGATGACAAGAAAAATATCAAAGAAAGAAAAATCAACGTGATGCATGAACAACGCAATGCAAATGAAAGGCAAAGGACACCACTGAAAGTACTTTCAATCTCAGGCATATCCACTGGGCATGTTCTGTGAAAAACAATTTTGCACTCTGTAGATCTATCAGGCTTTTTTCTCTCTGCCCATGAAGCTGGTATTGGGGTTTGTTTATCTCATGTTCTTTTTTATATCAAAGGCATAGATATTTTTTATGAAATTCAACCTGTCTTAATAGGTTTAATTAAAAATGAAAGTGGCATGAGGTGCAGAGTTCGGAACAGAATTTCTCTGGAATCTGGAAGTTTGAATGTGACAAGAGAAACCATCTCTGCTCCGTTGTATCTAATTAAAACAGTAAGATGTGCTAATTTGCAAGTTTTAATGTAATACAGCTAGAATGTCTTCCACTGAAGTCATCAAAGCACATTGGTTGTATTTTCATATTTAGTGTGTTTGAAAGTAGGAGGACTTTTAGCAATTGTAGCATTTTGTCAAAGCTTTTAGGTGATGGCTTCTATTTCAGGCTGCAGCATTCAGCAAGATGCCGTTTGCTCCATTTCTAATTGGCACCTCCTGCTGCCTGAGCTTGATTGGGGTTTGCAGTGTATGTCCCACGAGAGTGGGATTGTTCTCAGCCATAGTTTGTTATGCAGCATGTTCTTGCCTTCTGTAACAGATGTATCCACCGCCTTTTGCCATTACACAAAATACAGACTTTGCTTGCTTGCCTGGGCTGCTGAAAGGCTTTGGGAAGTTAGTTACCATCGAAGGACAATAAGGAGCTCTTGTAAGGGGGAAGGCATAGGAAAATACTCACTTAGTGGACCCTTAATGTGTTTTCTGATAGTGGGCTGCTCCAGGAAGATGTGTGTGTATGGCTGTCTCTTGAAATTTATGAGTAAGTGTGTTGAAACTGCTTGCTTTTTTTTTGGTTTTGTTTTTTATTACTGTTGTTTTTACCTTCTTTTTGAACTTTGACAGAAATGTCAAGGGTAGGATGTGGGGCTGAATTTCTCCTAAGAGAAATTAAAGAAATATTGTAGCTGTCTGAATTGCTGTAGTGCAAAAAGTTCAGCACAGGCTTAAGTACCTCTTGAAATCAGCACTATTCATGACTTGGTAACATTTTTGGTAACCACTCTTGTCAAGGACTGTACTCAGCTCTTTTGTTTCTAATTAGAAGGGTCTCAGTTTCATGTAGAGTGAATTTTGTTTGTCTGCTGACTGTTTTCTTCTGAAATCACATGTGTTGCCTTCACATTATTTGCAGTGGTGTGTCTTATGGATGTGAAACATCTGTTCTTTACTTCTGGAGCAAAACATTTTCTAAGCAATTGTCACTTAACTTAATAATGATCTGGAAGCCCTGATCTGAGGGAATGATCCAATCTTTATAGTGCTGCTTGTAGATCAGAGCTCTTTTTAAGTTTGGACTTCTACACTTTTCTTTGGACTAGATATTGCAGGGAACCCTAGTAATGTTGGTTTTTTCCCCCATTTCTTTTCTGACAGATGATTCAAGAGAGCAGGGTTCTCATTGAGATGGCAGACATCACTCACAACAAGATTGTTCAGTGCCAGAAAGCAGGTAATCCTTTTTTATTGTGCGGTTCTGGATGGAAGTTGGGACATGATGTGCCATAATTTTGTACTAATGCAGTATCTTTTACCTCGTATTTAAGTGGGAAACCTGGTCTTTCTCTGGCAGATTCTCCCCTCCTAAAGGCTCATCCTCTAGTAGCAATGCAAGCATGGGATCAGGTTAAAATCTTCAGCTGTCACCTTAAAAGCTGTTTCTCCATCTGTTCTACAGCTCCAAAATGTCTGTCAGCATTTATATTAGCCAGAAGTACTAGAAAGGCATTCTGTTAAAAAGAGGGTGTCAGAAGGCTTGCTGCCTTTGCTGAGCTCTATTCTCTATCACAATCATGCTTATAAACACAGAGGAAACAAGGTTTTGAGACCCACAGGACTAGGTTCTTTTGCCTACCTTTACTTAACTTCTATTGCTTAACTTTGGTTTAGACCTTGGAAACTTAGCCAATATAGTTACACTGGATTCCATGTCATCACAGTGTATCTCTGTGTCTTTGTGTTATGTGCATCAGGTACATAGGCACAAACCACAGTAAGCAGGTCTCACGTTGCTGGTATACTGTTCTGGATGTCTTTATCTGAACTAGGGCTTTTTCTCATGTGCACCAGTAGGAAGGGAAGAGGTGGTTTCAGAAGTGGCCACCTGCGTGCCCTCAGCTATGCTGCAGGTTCACAATGTGTTTTCAAGATGGTGGAGACCACCACAGTGTCTGTGATTCCTAGTTTGGCTTGCTGAGGAAAATCACTTTTCATCACTTGTACATCTCTTGTAGGAAAGCAGGCTAGACATGGAATAGGGAAATGATTCCTGTAGTTTCCACTGATACACAAGAATATACCCTGCTAGACAGGTAGAGGTCTGCATTTGGTGCTGGTAATCCTCTACAACTAAATTAATCAGCTGTCACTTATCAGAAACTACACTGAATAAATACAGAATTTATTTCTATTAGAGGTTTGCAGAATTTAAATCTGTTTTCATAGAATCATCAGGGATCGTAAGGGACCTCAAAAGATCATCTAGTCCAATCCTCCTGCCACAGCAGGATCACCCAGATCAAGTCCAGGTAGACAGCACCTTTCCTAGTGCACTTTTCCTAGCCTGCAGGAAGACTGGAAGGTCAGCAATGCAAACACTTTGTACTGCATTTAATTTTTGTTCTTAGACTTCTGGTTCCACAACAATCAAAACCACTTATTTCTGATGGACAATTTGGGATTTGGCAAGTGACCCAGGCTATGGCCATTTTGTTCTATTAAATGTAAATAATAAATGAAACAGGTATTTTTTAACAAATCATTTAATTCATCTTTTTAATTAGAAGAAATTTGGAAACTGCATCAACAATATCAATTTTTATGTGGTGCAAGAGCAGGCTAGAATCTAGTTCTTGCTCACTGAAATTCAGAGCTTTGGAGCTGTGCTGGCACTGTGGCAGCAGCTTGTTGAAGTTCACGGGCCTCACCTTGTGTTGTGCCCTGGCTTCTGTGTATCCGGATAAACAACACGAACATCCTGAGTCCAAAGCCTTCATCATGCACAAAGCATGAAGGAAAGGGACAGTGATGGGAAAAGGCAGCACAGAAGTGCCTTTCTGGATGGTAGAAATTAAGAGCAATACTTGGCATGAAATTACAGGGACTGTCAGCATAGTAGGCCAGCTTTCTGTACATAGAGAGAACCCTTGACACTTGCCTCATTACTGGTATCTCAGCAAGCATAGGGCTGAATATGTGAGCAAAGAATATGATGCAGAACCATGCCACCACAACTGGTGACCACATTTTCTTACAGTTCCTCTCTCATTCCCCCAATAAAAAGATGTATTTCTCAAGTTTGTTCTTTTTGAAAATGTATGTACTTGCATTTTCATTTGTTCTACTTATAATATTGATTCTGATTAAGAAGAAGGCTGGAGAGATAGGAAATACTCTTTTGAAGCCCCATGATTTAGGCAGAACAAAGGAGTAGGAGAGAGAGGATTCCTCACTACCCTCAATTGCCAATTAGGTTGTTGCAAATGTTACCCAGGCAAATTGTTAAATAACATTTTCAGTGTGGCAAAGCAAAGCCACACTCAAAATCAAGAGGTACAATTGACTGTGGCATTGCCCTTCACCTTACTGCAGTCCTGTTCCCTTTGAAACACATTGCCACCAGACCTCTGTCTGCTCCCCCACATTGCTACACAGGTGGCCATTAATTGTGATGTGTTTCTTCATGTGCAGTCTCAGCCCAGTGCATAGTGGCCAGCAGCAGTCTGGAGGACCTAACTGCTAAAAGTTTTCACTCATTCTTCTACCTGTAGCCTTACAAAGATTTGTGGCTTCCTCTCTCTGGGACAACACTGTTGTCCAAGTTATATGTAGAGAAGTGAGGTCCAGAGGAAAGAAATAACTAAAAGGATGATGCTTAGAGTCAGGGCTGCCCATGTGAAGCTGAGCTCCATTAGCCTTCAAATTGTCTTGCAGGACAAAGCTAGTAATTTTGCAGCTTTTGCTTCATTTGCTGAGATGACTTATAAGTCAGTTGGCATGGGGCATGCTTGTGGGGGAATCTTGCTTGTGGTGCAATTATAGACTGATTTCCAAAGGAAATATTCAGCAGCTCTCCTACCCTTGACAGGCCAAACCTGTGAGTGGGCAAAGATAAACAGTAGAGAAATCTTGCATTGTGTGGAGTTGCACTGCCTCAGTGTTACTCAGCTCCTGGAACCCATGGAAGACAAGTCCTATTGTTAATCTTCCTGGAGTGCTTCTGGCAAGCCATGCCAAGTCAAACCTGCCTTGGAGAACTGACTCCTTCCACAAACTGCTACTGTGGCTTCTGCATGCACATCTTCTCTTTACAGGCATTGCTTTGATGTCACATCAGTCAGTGAAGCTTGAATTTGTGAGTGACATTTGCCTTAAAATGCTAGAGGAGGGAGAGTTAGGAAACAACTGGAGATAGGTTCAGCCAGAATGGCCATCAGACATTTTGGAGAGACTGAGTGCCACTTTGGCCTCTCAGAAGGGAACAGAAGCAGCTCTCTCGCCATTTCATTTCTTAATCCACACCAGACTCAGAGAAATGTTTGCATACACTGTGCAATTCTTGTGGAATGGGTGGGTTAATTTGGCTCATTACAGTTTTTAATCTGCTCCCTAATTTCCTGAGTTTTTGTGTCCAGCAACAGATTGGCAAACATTTTTCACTGAAAGCAGCAGTGAAACATTAGAATTCTCAGGACTATGGATGGAAGGAAGGTTCAGTTTCCTAGGCTGCAGGAACAGCACTCTTGTGATTAGTGGTGTGTGCTTCTGACATAATTTATCACTGTGGAGTAGAAGAGCTTTTCTGCATGACTGTGATGAAGATTAATGAGGAGCTGTGCAGCTGAGTCTGTATTTGCTGTGCTGAACAGGGATCTTCCACGTGTGTCAGACTGCCTTCCAGAGAACCGAGTCATCTACTCAAGAGTGACAAGCAATTGCCTTTTGTCACAGTATTGTCTGTGATGCACGCTGCAAGCAGAAGCCTTTGTGTGGGGAACCCACACATACCTGTATACACCCCAGCACTAGGACATTACACACAAAGTAGAAGCACAACCTCAGCATTGTCCATGTATCACTTACCTGGAAGATGCTCTCCAGGATGGAGTCACGACAGGGAAAGACGGGGGGGTTACAGAAAGAAGCTGTAGGAAAATTAATAGTTGTGAGACTGAAAATCAGCACTGAACATTTTATATGGGAAAACTGGATGATGTAGCAATCTGTATTTATAGGAATGGAATTCCATGAAGAACTTCATAACCTTGGGACAAAGGAAGGTTTGAAAGGAAGAAAATTAAGCAAAGCCATCGAGAGTTTTGCATGGAATATCACAGTGCTGAAGGTAAGCACGGAAAGCACCTCCTAGAGTACTCTATTAACTTTATAACCAAACCTTTGCTCTTTTTGCTTATTTCTCTGTAGTGTTTTATAAACACTTAAGCAGCTTTTTAAAAAATGTATTAATTACCTCATATTATTAATAATTATCAATATATCTAATTACACCTCTGGTTTGGAAGCAATGGGAGGGAATTTATCTAAGTCTGGGTAAAAGAGGAAAGAGCTAACGGTTTTCATGCTCAGGGACTTGGTTTTGGTTGTCTGTTCTGCCCTGCACACCCTGAGCATGACCTATCTGAGGTCACCATGTCTCAGATACTTGCTTTTTAAAATGAGAACTAGGGCATCACTTGGGAAAGGGATGGGGCCACAGGGGCTGTCATGAAAAAACACCATGAGCAATATTGTAGATCCTGCAGCGGTCAGGATTGTTTCAAAAGGGGAGCACTCTCTACATATCTAAAACAGGGGTTTTCATACCTCCATCCTGGCTGGCAGTGATACACTGCACGGTGATCATGTTACTCACCAGGCTTCAAGTACTGGTTCAGCACTGACCAGCATTACCACAGATCGTTGTGGTAGCTAGATGTCTGAGCCTGGATGAAGTTACTCTGGGACAGACAAAGATGGAAAGAGGAGAGGATCTGGTTGCAGCCACAGCAGATGGCAAGGAGAGGACCTGAGCCAAGCGCTGAGGTTGTTAGCATTCAGCTCACACTTTTTTCACAGCCTCATTTCCCACCTCTTTCTGATAGCTCACACTCTGATTCCCCCTTGCTTCTCTCCATGCTGCTACCTCACTCAGGCTCCCATTAAGCAGGTTGTCCTGTTTGACAGCATCTCCCTGCAATGCCTTCAGTGCTTTTCCCTTTGATGGCATCCCAGGATGAGTCAGCTGATAAGGGGGAATTTTTGCAGAGTTCCTCACCAAATATACACCCAAATGCAACTTTCAATGGATGTGTGCTTCAACATCATGGAGCTGGAAAGAGCTGTAATGCATCTGGAGCAAGAGAAGGAAAATTTCCTTCAAAGATCATTTCAGCACCTGCCCATGAGTGTATCTGTTAATTGCCCTGCATTTAAATTAATGCTCATTAGGTGTATGGAGAGAAGTTGCTGAAGGCATACAATTATTAAATTGCTAATGCAGTTTACACTTTAAGGGAGAAACCACAATTTCGTGGTGATGCATTCATGATCACCTCTGGTGTGAAATGTTTCGTGCAGCTCTTTTGGAGGGTGATCACACAATATTCATGATTGAAGATCAGATCACCAAGTCCAATCATACACACAACAAAAAAACCCAAAACCTTGATCACACACTAGCACCAAACAGATGAAACTATGACCTGTTTCTTCAACACACTAATTTATGACAATCAGCCTTAAGTTGCCTGGGAGACTGTCAGCATGCAGACCTCCCTTTTACTTGGGTAATAGAGCACTTTGGGGCTACTTGAGAGATAAAAGCCAGCTTTGTGAAAGATGCACATACAGACTGACTTAACCTAAAAACTGAGATGGTATCTACAAGGTATCTTTTTAATTTAGGGGGGAAAAAAGTTACATATTGGCTATGGTTACATAAAGCACCTTTGGCGCAGTAATACCACACAGGGCTGCTGCTGATCTTTGGAAGAGCTGGATCAATTCACAGCTGTAATTTAAGGATTATTGTAATGCACTGTGAGAGTGGTTTTTAATGGATACTCCACAGTACTCTAAAACTATCTTGTAGGTAAGATCTGTTTGGGTCTTTTCACATCAGTCCTCCTTCCTGCAGTTAGACAAGAAGCATAGCTTTGCTAATTGGCATGCTGCAGGGTGGACAGCAGAACAGCACAGCAAAGTCTTGGGGATGTTCACGCGTCATGTAATTGCTGCCAAAGGATTGGCATGACAATTTACACTATCTTGATTAAGTGAGAGCACAGTGCATTCACTAGCCTCTGTAAAGCTTTTGCATACCGGGTATCAGATACTTCTTTCCCTATGCCAGTTAGGTTTTCCCATGCCCCGTGAAAAATTCCTTGTATCTATCCAGTGTCTTTCCTTTCCCCTGCATATCTCTGTGGACATAAGCACATCAATGCTTTATTAGTGAAACTGGAACTGCAAAAACAGATGAAATAGAAGCTATAGTGTCTTAGCAACAAATGCTTGTGATATGTCATCACCTTGTGACAGTGATAGTTCCAGAGAGGTAGGCAGGGGTGGTCTGTGTGCATGGAGCTTTCATGCTTGGCTTTAAATGTAGGGCTTGCTTTATTATACCGTATCTCCCGAAGTAAGTATGTTTTGCATGTGATTACCTCAAAGGCTCTTTTTTCTGGAAAGGTTAAATGCTTCTCCTGCTGTCTAGTGCCCTTTCCTTTGTGGATGCAGCTCAAAGTGGTGCTTCAGATAGGTGCACCTGTCCAGACTGTGTACTTTAGCTACCTTTGAGCATTTGTCTCTTTACTCACACCAGGTTGGATGGGGCTTTGGGCACCCTGGGAGATGCCCTTGCCCAGGGCAGGAGGTTTGGAAGTAGATCATCTTTAGGTCTCTTCCAATTAATTCTATGATTCCATGACTTTGTAAACCAACAAGACTCAAGCTGTGCAATTGTAAAGTAAGCAGATCCTTCCTGTACATATCAGAGTGCTGATTTGTTGGCAAATGCCTTGTTGAGCTATTTCCCATACTGCTTATTGCACTAGCTTTGCGCTGGCTTTTGCCTTTCCTGCTCATGCTCAAAGGCAGTAATCAGAGTTCTTTAGAAGACACTTGGTCTCAGTGGATTTTGCCGATTGTATCTGGTGATGGAAACTTCTCACGTTAATTCAGCAACATGCATCAGAGTGAAAGGAGTGTAATCCCAGTCTCAGTGGTACTAGTTAATCAACTGTAATATGTTGTTTTTCTTGGCTATTGGCCCTGCTGCGGAACATTGCTCCAGGGAAGGTGGTGTGAGCAGTCTCAAGTACAAAGTGGCCTCATTGGGTATCTGGCTGCTCCCCTGTGAGCTTTTGAAGCCCTGGTGATGTTTCTGAAAAGATCTCTCTTTTCCTGGCCAAGAAAAATTTCAACATGTGTTGGATTCAGAGCGACTGAAATATTCATGTCTGTTCAAAATATACATGAAGGCCATCCAAGTGATCTTAAAGTACCAAGAACTGGCAACAGTGGGGACTAATTGGGGAAAAGAGAGCAATGATTACCTGGGTTCAGCTCTTACTTCTTCATTATACTGTGAGTTTCTGAAGGAGATGTGTTGGGAAGTGGAATCCCAGGATGGCCTGATGAAGAGGAGAGGCTTTGTCCCATACTAGTCAGTGATTTCTGGAATTTCGTCCAATAATGTCACAGCAGGAGTGTTTCACTGACTGGCAAGAAATGGTTGTTGTTTGGATCAGGTAGAGTTGCTGCTTAAGTGTCCAGGCACAAGCATTCACCTGCACTCACCTACTGCTTGCAATCCCTCCTGTGACCACTCACCTCCTCCCCTCACGCAGCCCCACCAGGACCAAACCTAATTTCTGTTCATTCAGAGTGCACACAGCATTTTCAGACTGTTCTCCAGCATTTAACAGCAATTTGGGTGCATAGAAAATAGGACTGGAAAGGCCTATGAGAGTCCATGTAGTTCCTCCTGTTGCCTGAGGCAGGATCAAACAGAATATTTAGCTGATGTGGATCTAAGTCCTGCTCAGATGAGGAGGAGGTGCTTGGTATAAGGCTGTGGTGTTCTCCATGGTCTCCATTGTCCAGGGGATCCAGAGATCTGGTGATCCTTGGCTTTTGGAAAAACACATAATGGCCAGGGTCATCTAAACAGAAATATGAGTTTGCCGTCTCTCTCACTTCTCTATTCTTCCTTCAGTGCCAGAGCTCTGCTCTCAGAGTTCTTTACTGATATCAGGTTTAGGAAAAACTGCTGTGAGTTGCAGTCCTGTGGTGTAAACTGTTTTATGGGGATGGGTATGTTATGATAACTACATTCCAAAGTTATCCATTTCCAAGTGAAATAAATGTTCATCCAATTCCAGTGGGGTGGGTGTGCACATGTGCAAACACAAGTGCACATATATATATAGGAGGTGAGACTGGACACCGTTATATATGTGTGGAACAACAGGAACTTTGGGGAAAAAAGAGGAGATTAGAGAAGAGAGGTACAGTACAAAAACCTACGAGCGCTATCTTGTCTTTGTCCATTTTTCTTGTATTTGACCAAAACAAGCCAGAGAAGGATGGCAAGCATCTTGTGATGTGCCTTTTGCTTTGAATGCTGTGACAAATTGCCAGAAGCCATGGATCTAGTGCCAAGCTGCTGGCAGTGCATGCAGGGGGAAATGCATTATGTTGCAGTGGTGGTGCTGGGAGATAAGACCACGGATACACAGGGTTACTGTGCCCAGCACCCCTTGTGCCAAGGCCACCTTGGTCGCATGGGCTTTGAGCCCATCACATGGTTGGCATGCTGAGATGCTGTGTGCAGAAAAATAATTTTAGCATCGCTTCACAAGTGGAAGCTTGTCAAGATAGTTTACATAGTACTACTCTGCCAAAAATGGATGTCTAACTCTCTCCCTGTGTAGGCTGGCAGCTCAGTGCAGTCCTCTGCTTGGTCAGTTGTCCTGCTTCAGTTACACTTCTGTGCCTCACTGTTGTCTTGGTCTTTTCTATCTCTTCTCCTCAGCCTAAAATCTCTCTCCCATGTCACCCTAATGTGTATCACCAAAATGGTGGGAGAACTACCATGTTCTTGGTCCTACCTGTGTCCCCAGTTCTCCCCCATTCTTAATCTGAGACGAACTTCTCATGACTCTATTGCTGACTCCTCCTGTGTTGTTATTTCTATGAGTTTACCGCTCTGTGTTCATGCTGACTGTACCCTGGGTTAGCTGAGCAGGATATGGCACTGCTAGGCTCATGTTGGATGGGCAGATGCCATCACAGCCTGGGCCTCAGCAGTACTCTACCTTCTCTACTAACCAGGCAGGGCTTTTGGCACCTGGGTGTGAAAGTCAGCATCTCGCAGAGATGTGGGTTGTCTGCTCATTTTAAAAATATGGAACTGGAAAAGGAGGTAGCAATATTCATAAAATCATTAGGGATCAGAAGGGACCTCGAAAGATCATTTAGTCCAAACCCCCTGCCACAGCAGGACCACCTAGACCTAATTTCACAGGAATGCATCCAGGTGGGTCTTGAACATCTCCAGAGGAGACTCCACAACCCGCCTGGGCAGCCTGTTCCAATGCTCCATTACCCTCACTGTGAAGAAGCTCCTTCTGATATTTATATGGAACCTCCTATGTTTCATCTTGCACCCACTGCCCCTTGTCCTGTCACTAGATTACCTTGAGAAGAGCCTGGCTCCAACCTCCTGACACCCACCTCTCACATATTTGTAGACATGAATGAGGTCACCTCTCAGC
Source organism: Upupa epops (assembly GCA_013397515.1). NCBI lineage: Eukaryota > Metazoa > Chordata > Aves > Bucerotiformes > Upupidae > Upupa > Upupa epops. Next base: position 143,396 of record VZRI01010096.1, on the reverse strand, counting down.
CTCCTCCACTCCAAGCTCAAGAGACCCAGCTCCCTCAGCCTTTCCTCATAAGGTGTTCTGCTTCCTTCATCTTTATTGTTCTACACTGGACACCCTCCAGCAGCTCTGTGTCCTTCTTGAACTCAGGGGCGCAGAACGGGACATAATACTCCAGGTGTGGTCTCACCAGTGCAGCGTAGAGGGGGAGAAGAACCTCCCTCGATCTGCTAACCTCCCCCCTTCTGATCCCCCCCCAGCATGCCGTTGGCCCTCTTACCCACAAGAGCACATTGCTGGCTCATAGTCATCCTGCTGTCCACTAGGACCCCCAGGTGCCTTTCTCCTACACTGCTGTCCAGCAGGTCGGTCCCCAACCTATACTGGTACCTGAGGTTGTTCTTGCCCAGATGCAAGATTTTACACCTATCCTTGTTGTACCTCATTAAGTTTCTTTCTGCCCAGCTCTCTAGGCTGTCCAGGTCTCGTTTAATGGCAGCACAGTCTGCTGGGTTTTGGCAACACCACTCGGCTTCTTGTCACCAGCTGACAGTGCACCCTAATCGCTCATCCAAGTCATTAATGAATGGATTGAAGAGGACTGGTCCCAGTACTGATTTTTGGGGACCCCACTAGATACAGGCCTCCAACTAGACTCTGTCCCATTGACCACTACTCTCAGGCTTCTATCCTGTAGCCAGTTCACAATCCACCTCAGTACCCAATCATCCAGTCCACACTGCCTCAGTTTGGCCATGAGGATGCTATGTGAGACTGTGCTATGCTAGAGGAGGATTGTTTTCTTGCAAAAACTGGGTCAGTGCCTTCTCTTGACCTGAGAAGGAGGAGATAGTGAAGGCAGGAACTGCAAGTGGTGTCAATATTTAAGCAGCTTCTTCCCCCTGCAATGGTGACATTTCTTTCAGACACAGATATCAAAGGGTGCTGTATGGTGTAGTTAATTAACACAACCTGGAAGACATGGAAGCTGGTTTCTTATTTATGCCAATCTGACAACACGACCTTCTTCAGAGGAATTAAAAGTGCTGTAATGAAGGTAAAAGTTTCAGCAGAAGTTCACACATTTCTTGCTTTTATCTGTCAATGGCTGTACTAACAAAGAAAGAAAGAAAAGGAGCATCTGCCTCTGTGAGGTGTCAAAGATTGCATGAAAATCCAAGCTGAGCTGCCAGCCCTGCCAGCCCTGCCACATACAAGCAAGGCAATGTGTTGGAGGCACTGGAGCCTTTCTTCCAGGTCATTTATGGGCCCACGGGGTGGCACTGAGCTTGTGCCCCAGGCAGTGATTCTGCCACACCCGCTGGCACTAGTGGAGGGGTTGTGGATGTTTATTCTTGGATTCAGACTGAGTATTGCTTAGAAAAACTCCAGTTACATCTGTACACAGCTTGGAGGATCCCTGTTGTCTCTTAAATACCATATGAGAAGAGAGATTTGTCTCTGTGTTTGTTTATTATTGCAAAGACACGTTGTATTTTAAAATAATTCTTATTGTATTTTAATCTCTATTATCTAGTAAATTAACTTTACAACCTAGAATTTGCTTTTGCTGTGCTCATCTCGCCCCTCCCCAGCATTGCCACTTCTGGCCCACATGGAAATGACACTGATGCTGCTTGCCCGTGAGTTTTGTCTTCCTCATGCTTTAAACTGTCGAATGCCTTTGCAAAACAGCATCATGTGTCCTGATAAAGATCTGACAAAGCTGTGTCTGCTTCAGGGATAGTGAAATACAGGTAGATTTGGCCATGTTTGTTTTCCTCCAACTGTGGAGTGCCTGTGTGTCAGCTCTGTTCTGAGCTGCATCTTGATAACCCACAGGCTCTGAGGGAGTTTTACCCAGTGCAGTTGTGTGCCTGCACTCAAGTTTCCTGGTTCTTTTAGACGTGGGTCTTTGTGGCACCGGGTTGCTATTCCTTTATCCTACAAGGGAGTCTGTGTCTGAACAAAGGGTTCCATTTCAAGGTGGTCCATGGCTGCCTGAAGCCATCACCCACTAGAATTTTTTCTGACGTTGTGCAGGGCTCTTGAATGCCAGGGAGAGCCTAGGGTACTAATTTGCCCATGGTGGGAACATAAAGAGAGGATCACTTCCATGCTTGCACAATGTAAAATCCAAATTGTGCCATTCTCTGGGAGCTGTAAACTGGCATTAGCCTGCAACAGTTTGGTTTGACTGTAAACTTTGGTGTGAACTAAGGGGCCTTCTAAAACTTACCTTAGTGGTGGCTTTTGAGGTTGCTACAGCTCCTGGTGGCAGATTACATACAGTTTCCTGAAATTTAGAGATAATGGGAAGTTGACAGTCCCTTTTGTTACGTGAATTACACGACAGCATCTACAACACTAGGAGAGAGAAATTAGGGATGGGAATTCCTATCTTCCCTCAGGCGGGAGGTGGGACTGGTAATTTAAGTGACTTGCCTGGGGACCTGGGTACAGGAGTCTGGAGAGCTGAACTCCTAATCCAGCAGACAGTGATCTGCTGGCATGGCCTTCCCCATTGCATTGTGCTTGTCCAGTTCCCATTGCTGCGACCTGACACTGGGATGGTTTCTCTGCGGCTCAGAGAAGCTGTAATGGTCCATTTGAGTGGACAAAGCTCAAGCAGGAGCCCTGGAGTCGGCTCAGAGCTGAGAATGGGTTTTCCGGAGGGGGCTGTGGCTTTGTGATTGGTTTACAGGGAGGGGGGTGCGGGGGCTTTCCTGTTTGCCCCGTACCACAATAAAAAACGCTGCTTGGGAGAAAGCCATGTCTGGGCTCTCGCCCCTTCCCTCTCCTGGATCTCTGCAGGATGGCTGGCCGGTCTCACCTGGGGCCGCAGCCTGCCCCACTCACTGGGGCTGGGTTGCCATGAGCGCCCCACTGCTCGCCTGGAGGGGGTGCGGAGCTTGGTGGCAGGATGCTCTGTCCCCTGTCTACCACCAGAACGGCTGGCTCTGTGCCATGCTGGAGCGAGTGGCTTAGAGCCGCGCCGGCAGAAAGCCCTCCCTCCACCCACATGGCGAAGCGGGCGGGCTAAGAGAGAAACCACTAATGTGGATTGCTCCCTCAAGTTATTTCAGTCGGGATTAAGCAGAGCTGTTTTAAGCAGTAGTCTAAAGAGAGTAGTGAGTGTTTTGTGCTGCTTGTCCTGTAACAGTCCTCCCTGCCAAAAAAAAAGCCCTCCCAAACCATCAGAGGTGCCTGTTGTCTTCAGTCAAATAAGAATTATCTCAGGGTTGGTTAGTGAGCCCTCTCCAGGTTCTGACAAACTTAAGGAACATTTTCTTGTCAGCACGTTTGATCCAGAACGTGCTTTTGATGTGAACTGTGAGACTCGCAGCCCAGGAAACTGCGAGTCAGTACAGGGGACACTAGGGAGTAGAGAAGTGTGGGGGTGTCAGATATTCCCATCCAAGTTTTTGCTCCGGAGTTGCTTTGCACAGGTGCTTTGTTAGCTGCAAAGCATGTATTTTCCTGCAACTGGTTCTCTTACTAAGGTAAAGTAAATGCAAGAATGTGCTTTCTGCCTCGTTTTTCTTTCCCTTGTTTTGTTTTTTTCTGGGACTCTCTGGACCTTACTGAAATTACCAGATGGTGCTAGTATACATGGGAAGTAAGGTTTTGTGACCAGAAGAGGAGTAAGAAATAAATGTCTGGACATATGACTTTGATTTTATCTCATGACAGCATATCAAAAATAAATAGTGCCTCTATTTCTTTAGTTATGTGGGGTTTTTGTGGTATTGATTGTGCGTTCCTAGGCTCTCAGTGCACCCTCTGATTTCAAACTATTCACCAGAAAAAAAGACAGGCTTTTAGTTTGGAGGGTTTGACAGCAAGAGTTCCATACATTTCTGGCTGTGCTTGCAAACTATCTGCTAGATATGGTGCCTGAGAGACACACAAGCAGCTGAGTTGCTCAGCACATGGCTAACATCAAATTAATGGCATTATTTCTGAAAGCTAATTCCTGCTGCAGTGCAGTTATGGACAGTTAGTGTTCAGTTCATCACTTTTGACAGCCTGATACAAGGTAATACAAGGTAATGTAATTTAAACACTGAGATGAGAGAGAAGCAAAAGCTTTAAAAAAAAAAGCCTACTCTTTTTATATGTAAAATGCCTTATTGAAGGAATAGATTAGTAGCCATACAGTGTAATTGTTTTGCAAGAGCCCATAGATTTCAGTGGAGAATTCAGTTATCAAAGATCAATAGGGAAAACTACAGTATGAGTGCTTTTGCCTGTTAGGTATTGCAAATGCTTGACGTTAATTCCTCCCCAGACTTCGGTCTAGTGCCAGGATTGATGGAGAGGGCAGTTGACTGTGTCTCACGGTGCAAGATGGCTGCCTGTGTACGTCCTTTGCCTTTATTTCATTAGGCAAATCTTGTCTCAGAAAATTGCAAACACAGCCCCTCTTTCCTAAGTTGCCATGGCTGCGTGAGGCGGCGATGTCCTTGTACTGGCAAGGATAGTGGCCAGAACATGAAGTTTTTCTAAATATTTGCTTCCTTGAAAATTGTATGACTGGGTTTGATGTTCTTTTCGTGTGATGAAAGCATTTTGTTCATTTCTACCTTCCAGGCTGCATGTGTCTGTGTCCCTGGATATGCTTTGCTGGGTTAAGCACTGGCTGGACAGCCAGACCCAAAGAGTGGTGGTGGTGGTGCATGTAGTGAAATGCAGCTGATGATTGGTCACAACTGGTGTTCTGCAGGGCTCAGTGCTGGGGTCACTCCTCTGTAATTATTGATCATTTGGACAAGGGGATTGAGTGCACTCTCAGTAAGTTAGCAGTTGACACAAAGTGCTGATCTGCTTGAAGGCAGAGAGGTTCTACAGAGGGATCTGGACAGACTGGATTGATGGGTCATAGGCCAACTGTATAAGCTTCAACAAGGCCAAGTGCCAGTTCCTGCACTTGGGTCACAGCAATCCAATGCAACGCTACAGGTTTGTGGGAGAGTGGCTGGAAAGTCTCTTGGCAGAAAGAGACATCAGGCTATGGATTGATCACCAGCTAAGTATGAACCTGCAGGGTGCTCAGGTGGCCAAGAATGTCAACAGCAACCTGGCTTGTATCAGAAATAATGTAGCCAGCAGGAGTAGGGAAGTTGTTGTACCCATATACAGTCTAGTAGAGCGGTCCAGCCATGGCTGCAGTGAGCAATCACTATAGAGCCACAGGTGAGGTTCAGACTTGATCTGCAGAGATCTGTGCCTCAGAGAGAACTGGAGTAATATACTGGAACCTCTCAGGGCAAACCCGGGTCAAATGGGCTTTGTGTAGGGCCCAAAATCCTGGTTCCTGCCCACTTTCTGTGCAACAGCTGAGGACTTTCATATAGGGATCTTCTGGCCAGGTTGCTTTTAAAATTCACTTTGCTGTGTGAATTTTGCCAAACACCTGGAGTAATACAGCACTTTTTCTCTTGGTCCTACGATTGACTGTGATGGAAAAGAGACAGTGCTTTGTGAACAGTATTTGCAGAGATTGTTACCCCTTAGCTCCTCATCCAGCAGTTGCCCTTCAGTTAGGTGCCTGATGGCAGGGGGCTGCTGGCTGGGATGCATCAACCTAGGGCTGTGTGTCTCGGCAGGTCAGTGATTGCCCTCAAAGCTGCCAGTGCTGCTCACAGGTGTAGGCTTGTGAAAATATCAGGTGTGAACAGGTATTGTTTCCCTGTGAAACGTTTGGGAAATACAGTGCAGCCAAAGCTGGTTCTGTGTGCCTGGTGCTTTTACTGGGGAAACAAGACTGAATTGCTTTCTGCTCTCTGAACCCACTCAGCCCCTTGCGTAATAAGAGACAGACAGGGAATCCTGGAGTCAGCATCCGTATGACTGATTCATTAAATAAATGAAGTAAGTATGAAATTAAGAGTAAGCTGTGTTAGATACAGAAATACTAGGAAATTGTTCCTGTTAACTACTAGCTCTTTCCCTCTCTCTGTGTTATTCCTCATTCTTGCTGTCCTAGGTGTCCCAGCTGCTGGCCATGATGCATTGAGCAGATCAGTCCTAGAACTTCTGATCTCATTGTTTGGCACAATCTTTGATTCAAAAACTCATGTTCACCTTTGTTTATATCACATAATCTTGTTCAAAGATGACCGTGACAATCTATACTGCAATAGTTTCTCTTCCATGCTCTTGCTTACAGAGACTTACCAATTCCTGTAACAGTTACACCCTGTCCCTTGGTGGGTGTTTCTTTTCCATGTCTCCCCATTTTTCTTTCAGATCTATTATTTATGTGATAACATCCACCTGTTTCCTTCTTGCAAATCTTTGCTAGATCCTGCTTTGGCAAATGGGAGAGAAGGTCCATGGGTGTCAGTACCATGCTAGTACACCAAAATGAGATGCTCTGTTTGGCATCTGAAATTACTAGCAAATGCTGAGAAATGTGGTGACTTGGGCCCCAGTTTAATCACCTGGTTTATTCACTGGCTCATCTCTTGCTGGTAGAAACTACCTCTTGCATTTGGTTCAGAACTGGGTAGGTGTGAAGCTGCCCCAGTACTGCTGGGTGCCTAGAACTAGCAGTGTATCAAGACCTGCATAGAACCATAAAATCATTTAGATTAGAAAGACCTTCATGGTCATAAAATCCAACCATTAACTGTACTAAGCGCACCTCTAAACTGTGTCCCTAAGCTCCAGATCTACACATCTTTGAAAAATGTCCAGGGATGGCGATTTAGCACCCTCCCTGGCAGCCTGTTCCAAAGCCTGATGAGCCTTTCAACACATAAGTTTTTTGTAATGCCTAACCTAAACCCCCGGCTGAATTTGAGGCCATTTCCTGTTTTCCTATCGCTGGTTCCATGTGAGAAAAGACCAACACTTATCTCACTACAAACGCCTTTCAAGTAGTTGTAGACAGCAATAAAGTCTCCTCGGAGCCTCCTTTTCTTAGATGGAACAGCCCATCTCCCTCAAACACTCCCCATAAGGAGCAATAACACTCCCATAAGGCTTGTTCTTCAGACCTTTTACTAACCTTCTTGTCCTTCTCTGGAAGTCTTTCTTGCTTTGAGGTGCCCAAAACTGAATGCAGTATTTGAGATATGTTACGGAGTGTTTCCTAGAAAGCACAGACTAGAAATAGTAATTGTATAATTAATTATTGTATATATCCTCATTATCAGTACAGGCTGGGGGATTAATGTGCTAGAGAGCAGCCCTGTAGAAGAGGGTCTTAGGGGTGTTGGTGAATGAAAAGCTGGAACATGAGCCACCGCTGTGCAACTGCAGCCCAGAAGGCCAACTGCATCCTCGGCTGCATCAAAAGAAGCATGGCCAGCAGATTGAGAGATTCTACCCTTTTACTCTGCCCTGGTGAGACCTCATCTGGAGTAGAGTCCAGCTATAGAAGCCTCAACACAAGAAGGATGTGGACTTGCTGCAGGTCCAGAGGAGAGCCAGAAAAATTATGAGAGGGCTGGAGGAACTCTCTTTTGAGGACTGTCTGAGAGAACTGGGATTGTTAAGCCTCAAGAGAAGGCTCTGGAAAGACCATGTAGTGACATTCCTTTACCTGAAGGGGGCCGGCAGGAAAGCTGGTGAGGGACTGTTCACAATGGTGTGCAGTGACAGGACGAAAGACAATGGCTTTAAAGTAGACCAGAGTAGATTTAGATCGGATGTTAGAAAAAAGTTCTTTACAATGTAGATGAAAACACTGGAACAGGTTGTGTAGAGAGGTGGTGGGAGCACCATCCCCATAGGCATTCAAGGTCAGGCTTGATAAGGCTCAGTGCAATCTGATCTAGTTCAAGATGTCCCTGCTCACTGTGGGAGAGTTGGACTAGATGACCTTTAAAGGTCCCTTCCAGCCCAACACATTCTATGATTAATATGATTCTATGTTCATAGCCATATCCATATATTTACATGTATGTAGAAATACATGCTGTTGATGTTGGATATAATGAGTTGTCATCTTGATTTGTAAAAACGTAGGAGTTTGGTTTGGCAAAAAACAACCCCAAACCCAGAACAATGTACAGAATCAATCCATCACAGCTGAATTACCACTGCTTACACTTCTTAAAACCATTCATGTGTTGTCACTGGAATGGAACACTATTTAAACCCATGTCAAGTTATCTGTGTTTTCTAAATAGTATTACCCAGTCAGGGTATAGTCTCACCATCACCTGACAAGCCGTGTTACTTGTACTGCAGTGCTAATTTGTGCTAAGGCTCGTGGTTAGTTATTGCTAGGTATCTGAAACTGCACTTTTAACCCTAAATAACAACAAGCCTTGATTGGTCTTTCAAGCAGAACATTAGATTAATCTCTTCTGGCTTAATTCAGTGTTCTGCCAAGTGCTGAATTTAATCTCACTCATGCATATTTACTCTCAGGAATTCTGATGTTATCGATAGCAGAAGGGAGATAGATGGATAGGTGTCAGAGTGGACAATCATGATCTCTCTTTGCATGGGAGAGAGAGAGATTTTATTTCTGTGAGTCAAGAGGATTGCTCTGTGTACAGAGATGGCCACAATGACAGATTTATGAAAGCTCTTTTAACGCAATCCTACTTTTAAAGTTTACTCCAGCCTCTATCCAGTACTTAGATCATTAAGGTGTTGACACAGTTTTGCTGACGTTTTTTTAAAGTGGATTATGCTTGCAGCCAGTTTTTCAAAGCAAACAGATGGCTTTTCAAACAGAGCATGCCCACAGATGATTTTTTTTTTATCATGTGTCTACAATTATGACAGCTTTGTCAGAGGGGCCTGGTTTGTCATTAATTTTCTCATGACAGATGATTCAAAATAATTTCTGCTCCTTCAGCTTGCTCAGATGAACCAGCTGTTTAAAGATAAAAAATACAAGGAGAATAACACATAGATTGAATGGTCTGTACATGAATGGAATAGCAGTATTTTTGTAAGTCCATTTCTGTTTTTAGATCACTGTAAAATAAGGATACCTTGACAATATTCTCAGGAGGAGAGTTTTTCTTCTTGGAACCCAAAGACATACTGTGTATTGCTTCAGACAAAATCTGAGTTGCCTTGTTATACGTATATGTGAAATCAGCATATGCATAAGGGAGAGCAGGTGGCTCATACATACGGGTGTGAAGTCCCTTGGCTTCTAGGGACTTCAGGTTTGAGTCTTGGCAGGACACATTGGGCTGTCATCCCCCAAGTGGGGGACTATCAGAACCCAAGTAGCTTCCCTTATCTGAGTATCTCAGAGAAGTCCCTAGGCAAAGGCATGTTTTGTGGGCCACCCTGACAAAGATTTCCATGCTTTGGAAGAAAAGAGAAAGAGGTGATATGGAGAAGGTGACATAGGCTCTGCTGAAGATCTTTTTGTGAGAGCTTATGGAGCTAGGTGTGTCCTGTGCAACTGAATGATGGGATATTCTCCTTCATGCAGGGTGTGGGTAAGTGCTCCTGCTGCCCTGGGAGATGCCAGCTGTGCCACATAACAGAACAGGCTTCTAGAGCTCCTTCCCTAGACACTCCAACTAAAGGGACACCAGTTCTTCAGATACTAGGCCATCACTGTTGTCATTTTACATGTCTGTTGCAGTGGGTCTGGCAGGTTTTGAGCTCAGCTGTTCTTGCTGCTGTAGGGATATCTACTTTGAATTGCATCTTGTGCTAAAAGGATTTTTCTGTCCCTATGCATGAATTCTCAGTGCCAGGTTTTGATGTAGAGAAGTTAAGGCTGCAGAACATGATCACACTCATTGTATCCACCTATTGACAAAATGGTGTCTTCAGTCCCATGTACATGATAAGGAAAAGCAGCAGCTTCACTGCAGACAGGTCCATTTCATCCTACAAACAATTTTAAACTACATTTGTTTCTTGAATCACAGAATTATTGAGGCTGGAAAAAACCTCTAAGATCATAAAGACCATCCTATGACCTAACATTACCAAACTTAGACCACGGCATGAAATGCCATGTCAGTCTTTTCTTAAATGACCCCAGGGATGGTGACTCTACCGTCTCCCTGGACAGTCCATTCCAAGGTCTGATCACCCTTTCTGTGAGGAAGTTCTTCCTGATATCCAACTAAATCTCCCCTGGTGCAGCTTCAGGCCCTGCCCTGTTGTACTGTCACTAGTTATCTGGGAGAAGAGCCCGACCACCACCTGGCTACAGCTTCCTTTCAGGTAGTTACAGAGAGTGATAAGGTCGTCTTCTCTTCTCCAGGCTTAACAGCCCCAGCTCTCTCAGCCTCTTCTCAGAAGAACCCAAAACCCTTTTTGATAACATAATCTCATAATTTATGATACTGCCATTGAATCTCTTTGCTTGTGCTGCAGTGTGTTGTCCCACTATAGCACCAATGTGATTCCTGTGCATTTGCAGACAGAGAGACCAGGGTGTGACAGCTTCTTGAGGAAGCTCTGGGGCTCCTGGATTTTCTGCGTACACCTTTCACCATAAGTTCAACCCTGGTCCTAAAAGTGAGAACAATTAAATATATGCTGTGTAAATTTTGTTTTGTTTTATTTTGCTTTGTTACCAAACCATCTGTGCTTGCTGCATCCCAGGCTGTTTGTGTATTCCCCTACCTGTCATGCTGCAGAAATAGAAATCTCTTCAAAAGAGCTTTCTACCAAATAGAATAGAGTTGGGAACCGATTTGTATTGTTCATCAGGGACAGATTTCTGTTACCAGGAGATGAGGCAATCACACTCTCAAGTGTGGGCTGCCATCCCTGGCTGACGTAGTTTCCCACGTGGTGTTTACCAGTGCAGTGCACTTGTAAGCCACCATTGTTTCTCCGTTGTGAACACTCTTTATGGGGATTCAGGCAGTGCAAGGCCAGTGCCAGGCACTGGCAAAAAGGGAACTGTGCTCATCAATGTGGGACGATGAATCTTACCCTTTAGGTCCAGAGAAAGAAGAGCTGAGGCATGCACCCACTGTTGGAAGGTGTTGTGCTGTGACTCATCCAACACATCTGGTTTGCTTTGAAAACCAAAGAAGTGAGCAATCCATTGCCCCTCTGCTGTGTTGTAGATCCTGCTATAGTGTATGTTGTCTCCTCTGAGACCAAATGAAGCATCCATGTCTCACAGGAGGTCGGTTTTGATTGCAGGGATGGGAATGTGACATTTCAGTCAGTAGTTCATTCCTTCTGAGATGCAGCGGGTGGTGAACTTTATGCTGTGCTTCAGGTGACATGAGAAGAGCCGCTCAAGTTCTTAGTGGTACTGCATTTTAATTACCAGATGCATCTCCTGACTTTTGTTTATTTGTACCCTCTAGCACCAGCATCTTGTCATTTCATGGAACTTGAGATGGCAATATTGCATAAATATTCATTTTGGCATTTCTGAACACCAGCTTCTTAATCCAGATTTCATTTAACACATTTTTATGCATAGTTACAAATTGTAATTGGATTGACATCCTATTAGTCACCTCACCATCATGAGCTCTGAGAACACACAGAGGCAGCTCTTTGCTTGTGAAGTCTCTTGTTCCCATCCACCTGCTCAAAGGTCCCAAACAGAATAGCCAGAATGGGTTGTCTGTACCTGCGTTTTGGACAGCTTGTTCTGGCCCTGCTAAAGGAAGGACAAGGTTGGGTGGCAAATTTGGGTACAAGAAGGGGTGGGCAATCAAGAGTCTCACTGCTGTTAGGGGACTCTGGCTGGAGACATGCAGCCATTGCCATGTGGGATCTGATGGCAAGGCACAAGAATGGAACAGTGGTATGAAAAAGGGAATATCATGTGCCATTGCTACCCATTGGACTTGTTCAGTCCAGGCCCAAATATCCTCCTATAGGGTGACCTGGCAGTGAGGGGATGCCTTTAGCCTGTCATGCTCATGCTGCCCATCATGTTGGCTGCTGCCATCTTCACTGAGTGCATCAGTGTCAGTCACTTTTCTGGAGACTGGCATTCACAAGGGACAGAAGGAATTTGAGATGGGACCTGGGACCTGTTCCGTGGCACTTAAAAACAGCAGAAACATTAGCGTAGAACTGCCACTTTGGGTCCTGGACTATATGTGTGATCCCTAACTCTCTCTTGTGTGTCTGTGCATCTTTAGGGCCAAGGAGATCTCCTGAAGAGTGCCAAGAATGAAGCCCTGGAGAACATGAAGCAGGTCCAGCTGGCATGCCTGTCATGTGGACTGAGCAAAACTGGAAGCGGACATGCAGATGCCAAGTCAAAACGGTGCCTGGAGGCAATACAGGAGAAGGACACAGGAGATGAGAATGGGAGGCTGTGAGGGGAAGCAGAGCAGTTGCATTTGTCACAGATTTCAATAACTCTAAACTATTTTTTTAAAGCATTTAGAATTTCACACAGGATTGCCCTCTGCAGGGTGTTGATAGTATTAAAATTCTCACAATGTCAGTATTTTAATGCAGGTAATTTATCTAAGTTAAACTCCGGTAGTGAGATTTCTAATGAAGCCAAGCTGTCTGTATGCAGGTGTGTGTGTGTGCACATACAGGTTCACGCATTACATTAGCCTTCTGCTAATTTATTCCTTTGTCATCTTTAAACAGCCCTGTTCACTCTGAAGATCAAAACAATTAGAGAGCACTTGTATCAGTTTTGTACTTTATTTTACTCTCCAGCTTTTATCATTTAACTTATAGGTTGCATTGCTGTTCCACCTTTTAAGCAAACAGAAAAAACACAGTGAGTGTAGCTGGGAGCTGCTTTTTTGAGGGCAAAACCAGTGGTTTGCTGCAGATCCTGAACCTGATATTTAATGAACAACTCAGAACAAGTAAACAAGGTATTAAATGGTCAGAGTTGCCAGCTGGATGACGTTTGAAATGTGTATTTCACTGAAATTGCTCTTCAGGATACACTCAGGTAGCACATACTTAGATAACAACTGGCTGATGTTTTTCATTCCAGTAAGTCATTGCTACCTTGTAGATCTGCAGGACAGCTGCAGTCTTTCCCAATAGGCATTAAATTCCTGTGGTAATGAGCAAAGCTAGTAAGCCCTGTAGTTAGAAGAGAGCTGTGAATATCCTTTGTTGACCATGAACTCTGAAGATGATTTTTGAAAAACCCTATGGTGCCAGTGTTGGAGGGTAGTTTTACAGATTTCACAGACTGTGAGCAATACTGCAGAAGGTGTGAGAGGTCAGGTCTCACTTGGTGTTTTCTGCTTGGATGTTGAAGCCAGTTGGATGAAGCAAGCAGAATCTGACCTTACATTGTTGTGGTTAAGAATCATCCTGTGTTAGAAATTTGAAGCAAGGCTGCAGAACTGCTAGAGATGTATTGGAGGAAGAATGGCTTCATCACTTCTGTGCAGCATTTGCAAATACCCCAACATGTGATACACTTTAGGTAGATCAAAGAAGTGGATGCCTTTTGTGCTGCTGTAGAAAGGTGATAAGGAACATCATGGCAATGCGTCCTTGTCCCTCCTATTGTCCAGCTAATGTATGCTCACAACATCCATTTCAACTGTTGAAGTACTGTGCTTGAGTGTAGTATTTGCGCTACCTTTAACAGAACTAAGTGTTTTATGGTTAAAAAAAAGACTATATTTATTTAAGCATTGCTTTTATTTTGAAAAGCTACTTTTTAAATTAATTTGATTAACAGATATGCTAATTTTCTGAATATAACAAAAAGTAATGGATGAAAGTTTGACCATTCGAGATTCTTATATAGCTATTGTGTTAAGTTATTTTTGACTTCTTAATAACACTATTATGTTCATGTTGCACATTATTGAGAGAGTAAAGCTATGAAACAACTTTGAGCCATGTTTTTAATGTGATTTGAACACATAAGGTAAACAGTGAGACTTGAATAAAGGTGTAATAGAGTGGATAAGTTGTTCGAGCGAAGGTCCTACTATAATAGGAATTGTATTATTGCAAAGCTTATAACTTGGATGCCTTAAATACCGTATCAGTACAACTTCCCGTGCTTGCTCAGATTCAGCCCTAAACCCTGTTTATGTCTCCAGTAGATTACGAGTGTATTTAGCTTTCACCAAGGTCTGGAGAGGGTTGTCTTTTGTGTTTCAGGTAAGGCACAAAACCCAGAAACCCAGATCAACAGTGTGAGCGTGCACATTCACATTTTGCCCTCCTGGGTTACCTTCCTAATTTCATCATAGGTTTGTTTATATGAAAAATAGCACTTGGCCTTTGGGATTTACCGTTAGGGAAGATGGAAGCTGTTAACCTTGTGAAGGATCAGCTTATGGAATGCAACTCTCTCAAAAGGGAGAGGTTGCTTCAGGAAAGGTGAGTGCCTTCCGTCTTGGTGCTTCATTTAAACCTAGAAATAGCTTGATTTTCTGAATTTGAAAGGCTACTCTAATGTCTGTAAAGGAGGTGCTGGTAAAATGCCTTCAAGTCCTCTTTCCTTCTCTGATGTTGTAAACAAACATAAAATTACATGGAGAAGGGTTTATGAGGAGAGGCTGAGGGAGCTGGGTCTCTTGAGCTTGGAGAAGAGAAGGCTGAGGGGTGACCTCATTCATGTCTGTAAATATGTGAGGGGTGAGTGTCAGGAGGATGGAGCCAGGCTCTTCTCAAGGTCATCTAGTGATAAGACAAGGGGCAATGGGTGCAAGCTGGAACACAGAAGGTTCCATATAAGAAACTTCTTCACAGTGAGGGTGACAGAGCATTGGAACAGGCTGCCCAGGGGGATTGTGGAGTCTCCTTCTCTGGAGATGTTCAAGACATGCTTGGATATGTTCCTATGCAGCTTGGTCTAGGTGATCCTGCTGTGGCAGGGGAATTGAAGTAGATGATCTTTCGAAGTCCCTTCCAATCCCTAATGATTCTATGAAGGGCTTGTTTTCTGTGCTCATTTCAACCCACATTGAAAGGGATGCCAGATAGCCCTCACTCTGTATCTGCAGAACCAGAAGACAGCAGCTGATTGGAAATCCCATAGCATGCATGCACACACCTTTCATGCCATGTTTAGCATCTGTGTTGTGTCTTGTGCCAAAGTCATGCTGTGTGGATTTCTGTGCCAAAATATGGGGAGTAGAAAACCTTGGACACCCTGGATTGCCCCAAACAGCTAGGCCTGTACCTGGCATTGGCACCCACCACCCCACAGCTGGAGCATTATGGCCCTCCTTCCTGCACAAAGACCTGGCAGCAAAAGCTCATCTGACCTTCCTCTGTGCCCCTTTGAAGTCACTGGAAGCAGAAGTGGTAGTCGATGTAATACAAATTCATCCTTGAAGGAGGACACATGAAAAAATCATAGCCAGCAGCAACACACAGGGGACTGCCTATCTGACCTTTCAGAATGTGTTTCATGACAGGCCTGGCTTCTTGCAGGGGCACAGCAGCCTTTTATCGGCCCTGCACCGGTACAGTTTGCTGGATGTCCCACTCAGATGGGTGATGCTCTGTATCACTTCCAAGGGAGTGATGTCAGGAAAAGATTACAGCTGTTTGCAGCTGTTCAGTGTGCTTAAGCAACCAGAAACCAGAGATACTCCGAGGGACTAGCAAGGGGTGGGGGGTGTCTGCCAGAGGGAGAACAGAAGTGAGTCAACCTGAGTTTGCATTCCAGCTCTACCTCCAAGTCCTACATCCTTATGGTATTTACTTTCCTGTGTAATTCTCTGATCCGTGAGGCTAATGGTTTTCCTTCCAAGGCACAGGTTAAATTACACGTCTCCAAAGTCCCTTTGAGTGTGCTGGTGCTCCCACCACCACCTGGTGCTCCCAGGTGCTGTGCTTGGCTTGTCCAGTACCATCAGTGTCTGCCAAGTCCTTCCATCACAGTGAGCCAGGATGTTCAGGGAGGGCTGAGCTGAAACCCACTCCCACTCCCCTCTTCCACAGGCACTGCTTCAGCAGTGCTCAGGGGTACCTTATTCACATACTTTTGCCTCTGGCTTTTACCAGACTGCACCTTTGGTCAAGCATGGCAGAGGAACAGCCACCTGAGAGGTGTTCAATTCCTGCAGATTTCCCAAACAAAGATGGCATGGGTGGCTCAGAGAGGCCTCAGTAGCATCCTTCTTCTGTAGCATGACCTCTACCTGGGTGTTAGGCACTGGGCCCACAAAAGACAGGTGTATGCAGAGGTTTCACTTAAATTTTTGTTCTGTTGTACATGAAGGAGTCCAGGTATGAGGCATGGGAAGAGATTAGATTAATCCAACTGTTCACAGACATGATATATTTTAAATCAGGAGTATTTTTTTACCAAAGTTTACATGCTGGCATGACCAGAAGGATCAGAAAGATCAGCCTTTTCCCCCTTCCTCTTCTGAGCTCAGCAGGAGCTAAAGCACCATGCTGTTCTGCTGCAGTTTTGTTTTATTTTTGCATGTCATTCTATTTCCTGTTTTTAAAGGAACCATACAACTTCACAAGTGAGAACAAGGTGAGAGTTTTGCACGTTCTTCCGAGATACCTCTGTCCAAATAGATTATCAAGTAGATTTCATACACAGAGCTCTTCCAAATGATGCTTGTGTTCAATAAATGTGAACTTTGTTTCTCGTAAAGGGCAGTGCTTAACAGGGTAAAGGGGATTGTGAAGGCTGAAAAAATCTGGGCACACGGGAAGGGAACAAACACCAGGCACCCTCGTCAGTCCCTCTGACCAACCTTGGCCAGCATGGAAGCCACCAAGCTTGGTGTTACCCTACCAAGCACAGGATGAGCACCCAGGTGCCTGGCGAGCACTGCTGGGATGCTTTTCCCAGGGCCAAATGGTGAGTGCTGCTTAAGACTCTCCCAGCACAGAATCTTCAGGTTGCTTTTGCACAGCCTTGCATATGCTTTCTGTAGCAGGTCCCTGAGAAATAGTTTCCTTTTTAAAATACTATTGGGAGATGTATGAGTTCAGTAACCAAGATGTGACTGACCAGATCAGAGATGTGATGGAAGCACTCTCCCATCAGCTGTTCCTCTGCAGCACAGCATTTTGTGTGAACATAACCTCCGATCAGACAGGTCATGTTTTAAATGATGATTTCTACTCTGTGTGGTGAGTTGAAACAGTTTGTAAATAAGTGGATTTTGCAGAAAATAGTTGTGGAGTAATTTCAAGAAAAAATGCAGAAATAAAAATCTCAGCAGGCAGGGCATGAAGAGGTGTTGTTACATTGGATAGTGAGGTGGATCATGAGCTGGCTGCAGTATAGAAACCAGAGAGTAGTGGTCAATGGGACAGAGTCTGGTTGGAGGTCTGTATCTAGTGGAGTCCCCCACGGATCGGTGCTGGCACCAGTCCTATGAGATTAGGGTGCACTGTCAGCAAGTTTGCTGATGTCACCGACACCCCACCAAACTGTTGCTATTCAGCGAGACCTGGACAGAGAGCTGGGCAGAGAGAAACTTAATGAGGTACAACAAGGGTAAGTGTAGAGTCTTGCATCTGGGCAAGAACAACCTCAGGTACCAGTATAGGTTGGGGACTGACCTGTAGGGGAGTAATGTAGGAGTCCTAGTGAACAGCAGGATGACTGTGAGCCAGCAATGTGCTCTTGTGGTTAAGAGGGCCAACAGCATGCTGGGGGGGGATCAGAAGGCAGGTGGTTAGCAGATCAAGGGAGGTTCTTCTCCCCCTCTACTCTGCACTAGTGAGACCACACCTGGAGTATTGTGTCCAGTTCTGGGCCCCTCAGTTCAAGAAGGACATGGAGCTGCTGGAGGGTGTCCAGCATAGAGCAACAAAGATGATGAAGGAAGTAGAGCACCTCCCTTATGAGGAAAGGCTGAGGGAGCTGGGTCTCTTGAGTTTGGAGAAGAGGAGGCTGAGGGGTGACCTCATTCATGTCTATAAATATGTGAGGGGTAGGTGTCAGGAGGATGGAGCCAGGCTCTTCTCAGTGTCATCTGGTGATAGGACATGGGGCAATGGGTGCAAGCTGGAACATAGGAGGATCCATATAAATATCAGAAGGAACTTCTTCACAGTGAAGGTAAATGAGCATTGGAACAGGCTGCCTGGTGGGGTTTAGGAGTCTGCTTCTCTGGAGACGTTCAAGACCCACCTGGATATGTTCCTGTGTGACATGGTCTAGGTGATCCTGCTGTGGCAGGGGGTTTGGACTAGATGATATTTTGAGGTCCCTTCTGATCCCTAACGATTCTATGATCTGATAGCTGATTGCTCTGGGAAACTGGAAGAAAAAGTAATGACTACAAAGGTTATTCTGAGTTACTGGTGGTGTTAGATCATTTTCCCTGTTAAAACTGTGCATCACTGACTTACTTGTTTATTAAGACATGAATATATAGGGTTGAGAAGCAACTGTTTGAGGCCAAAAGTAAGTGAGTGTGGAGACAAAGGCAGAGTGTGTGTGTGGATGCTGGGTTTTGGGATCTGTGTGGCTGAGTGCTGGCTGAGGTGCTATTGCCCTCCACACAGCAGCAGTGAATAGCTGTTGGGGGAGGAAGCAAGGTCGTAGCTGGTGGGGTTGGTTTCTGCAGGCAGAAGTTTGCACAGATCTTGGTGAGGGCTGGGGAGTGGGGGGCTATGGTGGCTGTGGTGATAAGTCCCATCCCTGCCCCATGGATTAACATGTCTTGTAGAAGAAAGTTGCAGGGGTTGAGAGAGGCTGTGGCCTCAGGACCTCATGGCAGTACCACCATCAGAGCCCTCCTGGAGCTGGTGGGTGTGCAGCAGGTGGGGCTGCAGCACTGGTGACACTGGCTGTGAGCACTGTTTCTGTTGCCCTGCGGCTAGAAGTACAGCTCAGTATGTGTCTTGGCTGCAGGTGTCAGTCACCATTAAGTGACATCTCATTAAATCATCTCATTTGACTATGGTGTGCAACATCTTGACACTGCTCTGCTTTGGTGACACGGTGGGACACAGAGGGCATCGCAGGTATTTCTACTTGCTGTAACATTTGGGTGCTATTGTTTGCAAGACAAAACTGATCGTCTTCTTTGACTCATAAGTATTAGTCCTCAAAGTCAACACGACAGTCTCAGTTCATCCTCAGTCTCTGATGCATATTCAATCAAGAGTTTAGATTATGGGAAGAGACTGAATATTTCAGGTGAAGTATTTGTTGTGGACGGCAGCTGAACATACTGCTAAATAATATAGCAGACATACAGGACGGAGATGAGATTAGAGGTACACAAAGACCAGTATGAATCTGGCTTGTCTGGAAGCACGTATAGGAGGACAGAGAAATATAGATGAGTGATTTGTATGCTTCCTCAGATGGAGTCTGGTGGACCAGTCATACATAACACAATTAGGAGCGAGCTACAAATTATGACTCAGTGGGAGCTGCAGTAGATACTTATGATGCTGATGGATGCAGAAAGGTACTGGCTACAGCTGTGATGTTTGAGTACGATGCACAGGAGGGTGGGAGGGTGAGTGGCACTGCTGCTGCCTGTTGCGCACAGCAAATAGGCCCAAGTACTGGTTGCTGCTGAGTTCTGCAGCCGGGTACTCACAAAGCGAAAAATGAAGGAACTGTGTGTGCTGGAGAGACAGAAAAAAAGTTTTGAAGAACATACAGATATTGGCTGCTTGCCACTGTTGATGTCCTGTCCTTCCTTTGGGATTCACCGCCCCAACTCAGTGATGCTCTGCTGCTTTGCAGGAACTTTCCTACACAAGATATTTCCAGTGTCAGGGAACACAGCTACAGCTGAGCTGTACTGCTGGCTTCCCCTTGGCACCTCTAGGTTTTATGGAGTCCAAGTGAGAAGGAAATTGCTTGTGTGTTGCTTTTGTGCAGGACCAACAGATGCCCAGCCCAGGGCCACAAGGATCCTGCTGTGGCTGGGATGATGGCAGTTCACTGAGTGGCTGCTAACTGAGAGAGATGAGGCTGGTTTTAGGAGGCTCAGGCCAACTGCAGGGTGAGTGGCTTAGGTCCTGCTAAAGCCTAGCTGTATTTTCACCTGGTAATGCTGTCACTTTCTTTCACCATTAACTTGTCTGTAAGTAGCTGGACACCTACATAAACTGGTCTGTTGATTTCTGCTGAGGCCTGTCCCAGCTCCTCAGTGCTCACTGCCTGGTCAAGGTAAGTGGTCTGTTATCCCAACTCCTGAGCAGGATGGCAACATGATTTTTCAGGACCTCCATTAGACTGTGGCTTGGAAATGGAGTTGCTCTGCGGTATTTGGTGTATTATCCTAGAAAACAGTCTAGAGATGTATAGCAATGGGAAAGCAGTAGGTGATATGGGAAGGTTCTACCTTGTCAGATCAGTCAAATAATTTTAGAAATGATTGAGTGCAGGCTGAAGAACCTAAAACACCAACTCTGAGATTGGCTCAAGTTTGCAAGCTGCATTCAAGGTTAGCTGTGACTTGCTGTGAGGCTGTATCCCTTATGGGAAGCAGGAACTTATTCTGTTTTTCTGGAAAGCCTGCTGTGATACTTAGGGATGGAGTGGAGGCAGAATGTGTGCAAGGATCTGTGGATCAGGACCTGTGAAAACTTACATCATTGCTGTGCTTAGCCCATCTCTGAGGTTTCAGACCTGTGCCATGTCAGTCATTGTGCTGGGTCAGCAGGTGGGGCTGAGCAGGGAAATCCCTTTGGAAGCAACCTTTGCATCTGGTGAGCACTGCTTCATTTGCCAGTTGGTATGCTAGGATGGCGATGCTAGCTCAAGCTAGTGAGCTGTCCGTTTGCACAGTTGACCTCTGGTGAGATGGGGAAAACAACACTTAGACCTGCATTTGAATTGCTTGCCATGTGATAGTTGGATTTCTCATCATGGGCTTGCTTGGCCTCTGTTACCAAGCGCTCTGAGAACATTGTGGCTTTTATCTGGGCAGTGTTTTCTCAACACGGGATGTGTTATCAGAGCTCCAATGAGTGCTACATTGAATGGTACCACTGAGTGCTATGCTGCTGCTCATGCTGGGCTGTCAGCTCCATAGAAGGGAGGTTTTGGATTTGGTTGATTTTTTACTTTTGTTATTGAGTCTAACTCAATATTTCCTAACAAGGTGGTTGCAATTCATCTCTGGCCGTGATTCACTTGGCATTGTCTCTCCCAGATCTTGAGGAAATGGGAGAGTTATGTGAAAACTGACACCGAGGTCTGTCACAGTCTTTGTGCTTAGAGGCTGTTGCCAGGGGATT
Organism: Upupa epops; assembly: GCA_013397515.1. Classification (NCBI taxonomy): domain Eukaryota; kingdom Metazoa; phylum Chordata; class Aves; order Bucerotiformes; family Upupidae; genus Upupa; species Upupa epops. Next base: position 122,360 of record VZRI01010096.1, on the reverse strand, counting down.
ATTTTTTGTGTGTGTATGTGTTAATGCTTAAAGGTCATAATTAACATCAACTGAACATGAATGTCCACAGGAAAAATATTTCTACCAGGCATCAAATTAAAGACAGATTAAATTCCCCCATTTGGAGTCAAGTGACAACATTAATGAAGATAGAATGGGACTAGTTTTGATTCTTCCCATTATTTATGTGAGTTGGATGTGAAAGCTGACTAAATAGTATTTAGTAATGATGTGCATTGGTAAGGAATTTTTATTGGGTAGCCTTACATGGTGGGACCTCTGGATTGCAGCTATCCAGCACCCAAGGGAGCAGGAGGCAGCAAGACCTGCCTTACCCTCAAAGGCAAGTGGGATACAGATGTAGTGCTTTGATCCATATCCCAGAGAGGCTCAGTGCTGCAAGGGGATTGATGCATCCCTGTATGGTATTCTCCAATCAGGGGGAGCTCTGCAGTACTAGGCCAGCAGGCTCTGGTTGGAGAAACAGCATCTTGGCCCAAAGGGGAAGCCCAAGGCGGGCTCCTGGGGACTGTAGTGCTGGTCACTGCCCTCAGAATCAGCTCTGGTGCTGGACTGCTAGCTGTCTTGTGCAAGACATGTTTTATGGGCAGCAAAACCCTCTCAATTGTTGGTGATGAAATAGATATTTTTAGGCAGTGGTTGGTCCCAGCTGTTTTCGCTGTGTGCTGTAGGAGAGGATTAGTCTTTTTCTAGCAGTGCTTGCTTCATGCCAATCCTTATTTGTTTGCAGTAGAAACCCTTGAAGAGACACCAAGCCTTTACCTGCATAAATGACACTTGTTACTCACCACGTGTACGAGGCCAGTGGATGTTTCTCTTCAGTCATTTTTTGGTGTTCTTTGACTAAGAAAATCCAAGAAAGATGATGGTAGGTTTGTGGTGTTTCAGGTTACCCTGTAAAGACATCAGGGAGATGTGCTTGGTTTTTGCTAGGAACAGTTTCATGATACTAGATGGTTTGAACCCTCAAATCTGCAAAAACCGAAGGATGAGGAGAAAGGGTGGCTTTCAGGTCTACAGACTGTGTCCTCTCTGCCTCAGGCATTAGGGGAGCTGGACTGTGGCTCTGCCACAGGGTGACCAGCTACAACAATCCTTAGTAGCAAAGGTCAGACACCCCTGTCCTGAGCAGAGCAACATTTCTGGCAGGAGTAAGGGCAGAGGGAGGAAACGGAGACCTGTCAGGAAGGTTAAGTACCCATCTTGACTTGTGTGGTATTAACATTGCAACATGGCCTGTTTGGAACATGGAGATAATCTTTAAGAGACTGGAGCTGGTGCCAGGACAACGGAATGAAATGTGGAGGGTCGGCATTGGGGATCCTAGGGTGTTTCTGCTGCTCCCCCATAACAGGCTTCAGCCCCCTCAGTATGGCAAACTAACCTTTTTCCTGGGACTGGCTGTGCTTTTACAGCACATTAAGGATCCTCTGCTTCCTCCTGTGCTGCAAACAGTTACGTGTTCTCCTGGGAAAGGCAAATTGATTGTAGGGAGTTCAATGAACGAAAGCTGAGCAGGTGGCTTTCTAGATTACACACTTTTCTTGGCAAGAGCTGCTTCTCTGAGCAATGTGCCTGTCTGCAAGAGAGAAACACAGAGCCCATGTAATTCCCTGGGATGGGAGCAGCAGTGGCTGGAGAGTGAAAGCTTTGCAGAGTGGAGTTGAAAGATGAATCTGTTTAACTACACATCCCATTAAAACAGGTGGCTGGACAGAAAATTGCCTCTAACAGCATCCTGAATGGCTGAGACGTCAGATAGGGATTTAGTGTCATTGCCCATGCAGTTATCTCTGCCAGAGAGACTTGGTGTGAAACTCAGCTGTACTTATCCCTCTTGCCAGCGCTGGTGCTCAGGGCTTCAGGATGGGTCATGGGCACAGGAGGGCTGTAAGGACATGGTGGGGCAGGTGTCTAGCCTTTGGGCTGGTGCTGTATTTTAGCAGACGCATGTTTTCTTTTTGAACAAGGCACCTCAATGCTGTGTGATCCCTGCTGAGTGGCTGCTTTGTGCCAGATGGCAGAGAAATATGCCATGTAGTCACCACTTTTTGTAATGCCTGTTCAAGGGGTAGAGTCTTGCCCACTTTTCCTGGAAGGGATCCTGTGGGATTTGTTGACTCCTGAGGCCAGAACAGTTGCTATTTTCATGCTGTTTTACTCTGAAATGTTTCTGCTTCCCGTATCCATCAGGTGAGGTGGTGTGTCCTCACCAGGCACATGAAGGGCATGGAGACCAGCGAATGGGGACCTGAGGTCTGTGACAGAGCAGGGAAGCAAACTTCTCCCCTGGGATTGCAACACAGCTCTTGCCTCCCTCGTGCAGGTCACAACACCCTGTCCTCTGTGAGTCACTTTAAGACAGATGGGAGAGATACGACGAGGAATGAAGGTAATTAATGACACCAGTCTGCCTTTTGAATGTAGGTTGGTTGGTTTGTAATTGATGGAGCAGAAATTTTTGAGAGCAAACTTGAAGCAGGCATGAGATTTGCCAAGATTAGTAAGGACTTCTGCCTGATAACTTAAATCTACTGTCTTTTAATTTAGTAATCCTTCTTTCAGGTCAATGAATCTTCTTGTAAAAAAAAATAAGTTGATTATACAAGAAACTTCAAGGGTTCCACTTGTCATAGGAAAGGGATTTAGAGCTGTTTCCAGCACCTGAAATTCTTCCCAAATTTAAGGAAGATTATTCTAGTAAGAAGTGCCCCTGCCCATGAAAGGGAGGTTGGAACTAGGTGATCTCTTAGGTCCTTTCTAACCTAAGCCATTGTAGGATTCATTTGTGATTCTGTACACTCTTCTCAGAGGAAGCCACGGGAACACCTCCTCCTGTGTTATGCTGATGCTCATTCCAAGAGTTGCCCCAAAAGTTTCAGTTACAGAATTATAATGGGCCCTTCAAATAATGGCATCTGAGCCCATCATTTAGGACAAAAGATCCCAGGTGCTTTTTCTTATCAGAGATTGTTCTACCTGGAAACACTGCTGTGTGCAACATGACCATAAGCTGCAATTCAACAATAGTCTATTGGGTCCAAGCAAACCCCTTTGCTTCACTGAAACCACCTGCATGCCACTGCTGATGCTGAAAGATTTGTGCTGAAGGGGAGCACCGAAAACCTAGGGTTTCCTGCAACCAAAGCACTTTCCCTCTCCCACCCTAAGCAGAACATCTTTAAGAAGGGTGAGAAATCTCCATGTTGTGTCTGGCTGCAAGAAGTACAGCACAGTCCATGCTATAAGGGTGCATCTCATCATCCTGGTTTGTTTATCCATCTTCTTCCAGCTCATGCTTTTAATGCGTTTGAGCAAACAAACCTTTTTTTGTACATATTGGTGTGGGTTCATCCTTGGCTGATACTTTTTGCTTCCCTAAGGAGCCTCAAGCTTATTGCTGCTGTGTCACAGTCCTCTACCATGCCTGTGGTTCTGCTGGGAAATGTTCCCATGGAGCTATGTGCACCCAGGACATCAGCAAATGCTCAGCAAAATGATCATGGAAAGATTTCTAATTAACACGTCAGGTGCCTTCAGAAGGCTTCTCCACCTCCACTTCCACTTGGCTTGGCTTCAAAAGCTAAAGGCACTTTAAGTCTCTTCTGCGTTATCATTAACTCCAGGCACTGCAGCACACCTGCTCACTGGGTTAAAAATCCTTTAAAAAGCTGCATGGTGGGGTAAACAAGTGCTTTTCTGTAACAACGTCAGCTGCTGCAGCCACAGGACATCTGAACTGCCTAGGAAATAACTGCCTTGAAACTCCTGCTTTGTTGGTGTGTCCTTTTCATGGCTCCCTTGGGCTGCACAGCATAAGCAGAGGGTGGGGAGGCTGTGCCCATCCTGGCAGCAGGGCAAAAGTGTCTGAGAAAATGATACTCCCCCCTAATGCTCAGGGCACTCCTGAGTGTGTGTGCGAGAGCCCAGTGATGAGCCACAGCTCTGCACTTCACCATTGTCATCTCCATGTGATAAATACATGAGGGTCCACAGTGAGCCTGTGGGGTTACCACAGAGTGGCCATCTGTGTCCCTCGTACTGGGAGGAGGAGATGAGCCAAAGCCTGGTGCCACGTGAACACTTGCTTCATTCAAGAAAGAATTGTTTCAGTGTAAATAAGGTGCTCCTATCCCACAGCAGCTGTGAGGCAAAGCCTGCGTTTAGACCTGAGGAAGAGGTATCTGTGTAACGTGTTGGATAGCACTTGTGAAGGGCTATGGCGTGAACACCAGCAGCTACTGTGGTCTGCTCGTATGTTGTAACGGGGTTGTCTCTGTGTGTGCTGAAAAAAAATCCTGAATTGTTTCCCAGCGACTGGATGGTGGACAGCTGAAATGGCCTAGATTTGGAAGTTAATTAAGACCAATCAATCTAATTAAGACTAAAGCAGTTATGAACATGAGTATCCTCAACAGCCTTTGACACAGCTTAACAAGCCTGCTTTAAATTCAGACCTTTAGTTAATGGAGGCATGTGCTGAGAGGGACAGCTGCTCATGGATGTGGAGCAGCTCCTGGTGGGTTAATGCATGACTGCTGCTCAGCTATCAGAAACTGGCAGCAGGGTGAAGAACAGGGCAGTTAACCAAAAAGCTCTGAGGTAAAACATAAACCAATCTGTGAGGCCATGTTTGATCTCTCCCTTGTGCTCTGGCTGAGCTGTATGCCAGCACTGTCTTGCACAGCTCATCCCCAGGGCATAGATGATGCCAGTCTCCTGCTTGTAAATGAGCTGGTGCTGTGATAGCTTAGATGGGGAGGTGAGCTGCAGCAGATCACAGCACAGTTCCTCCCCAACAATCAGTAGGTACTGTGCTTTCACCACTCTTGTCTTGCCAAAAGGAAGAGGAAGCACAGAGGTCCTGGCTGCTGATCAGGGCGCTCTCAGCACTCACCACCCACAACCTTCCGTGCTCCCATCCTCTGGAGGGGCTGAGGTGACCCTGCCCATGCCTGGCCCTAGCTGAATGGCAGCATCTTTGCCTTGAAAGAAGGCAGCCCCTGAGGTTGCAGCAGCATGGACACAGGCTGGATTCATGAGCAACCCCATGATCTTGTCAAAGGATATGACTGTGTCAGCTTCTCCATCTCCTCTAGCACTAAGGTTATGGCAGTATCTCCCATGCTTATGTTACATGAACCTGTGTGCTTCCCATGACCTCTGGGGAAAAGCCTGTCATGCCTTTGTCTTGGAGGGAGGTTAGGGGTACAGGTGCACCTCAGCCTGAGAAGCTTCTCTCTAGGTTTTGTAGGGAAGCACATTGTGCAGCCTGGAGGTTCTAGGTTTCGTGCATTGTTCAGACCAGAGTCTCTGACGCTCTGCTGAACCAGCTTGTCCTCTGCTTGCAAGAGCAGCTGAGAGATTTTCTGTGCTAAGCAAATACCCTCCTGGTTTGGAAGGGGCTGTGCTGTTAATTCCTCTGCTTGGCAAGCCTTCTGCACTTGTGTTTTCACCACAAACAAGTTCAGTGGTGCAAACCAGTCTGTTGATATAGTGGAAACATACACAGAGGTAAGGTATAAAGTGGGCTCTTAGTATTATCTGTGTAAAGAGAACTCTAGGAATCGTCTTCCACTCTTTCTCCCAAATCATTGGCGCATGTAAACGACTGCTGATTAACAGAGCAGTGATGAGCAGGGACAGGAGTTGCTGGGAGCCAGCATAGTATGCTTGCATTTTGGGGACAACAGCTTCTTGTGCTTTGATTGTGTGGGAAGCAAGGAGAGAATTTTTCACCTTGACTTCCAGGTTGTACAGAATGAAGCCTTTCTGAATGAGAGAACCCTGAACAAGTTAGGCTGATTTGAATTAAAGCTGCCTTTGTATTGCACTCGAATACAAAGGTGATCAAGTTGCACAGCTTTGTTGTGATCCTGCTGTTTTTCAATGATTATTTTGTGTTGCTTCAGATGGATTTCAATGACTATAATTTATTTACTACCCATTTGGCATCTTCATCTGAGCTTAATATTCATCTGTGGTTTGAGTAAAATGAATATTTCAGACCTTAGATTATGCATGCACCACTGGCATTCCAGGCTTACAGACCTCTGTGCAGGCTTTTTGGTGTCTTCTAGAAAATGATGAGGAGATCTTGCTGGCTTGCTGGAGAGCAGTGCCTGACTGCAGCAGACTGTGCCTTAGGGAGCAGATGGGGAGGCTTTTAGCGCTGCCCCCATGCTGGGAGCTCAAGAGTCTTCTCCTGGCTCACAGGTTGTGAGCCCTTCGCTTTCCACCTTCAGTAGCAGTGTGAATCCACTTTTTTTTTGTGGGTTTTTCCATGCTAAGCGATCTCTTGGTTTTGATTTCTGATTCTTTTTCTCCCCCAGTGAGCATGGTGCAGTTCCCTAGCAGTTGCCATAGAGATAAGAGAAGCTTATCTTTACCTCTGCTTTACTCTCAGTCTGTGCGAGGCACTCCTGCCTCTCTGCAGCTTGGCTGGGTGGGCCAGCTCTACCCTCCTGAATGTGCCAGAATGCCCTACTCCCCATCACTCAAGCAGACTGATGAACTGGTACCCCTGTCCTGGGATGGACAACCGAGACATCGTACTGCACTTTAGGCTCCTTGTAAGTTGCACTGGTTTGTGCACAGTAATGGAGGGCACTGAATCTCTGTGTAGCCCCATGGCATGACTGAACCCCATGATCCTGCTGGCTCTTACCAGCAATATGGCTCTAAATCTCAACCCATCTTGTCTGTTCAAGCTGCCAGGGATACCTGGTCCTCCTTGGGTGCACTGTGTGCTTATTAACGCAGAGTGCCAGTGCCTATGAACACTGGGTGGGTGCTGCAACCTCTTCTCATCTGTGTGGGATGTGCAGGAGAAAGAAGAATGGACAAAGGTAGGGTAAGGGGTATCACCATAGTTGGTGCTTTCATTTCCCATCTTCTGTGCCCTGGACGTGACTTCAGGCATTTGCAATCTGTAGCTGACTAAGTAGCAGTACTGTAAGATTCAGTGCCAATGATGGACTGGGAGATGAGAGGTAACTGTTTTTTCCCCCAGCCTAATCTCACACTCCAGGGAGAAGATGTCATGTGGAAACTAAGCAAAGTGCTGAGAGTTTGTGTCCTCTGCTGACCTCATGAATATATTATCTGAAAGGGTAACTTTTATGTGGCAGCTTTGTACATTCTGTTCCAGAGCTATTATCTCGTACTTTGATTCAAAACTATCAATATGCCTTCAAGACGTTTGTCCTAAATTCTTCTGGCAAATTATTAATAGGAGTTACTTGAGAGTTGGACTATCTGGAAAACTTGCAGTTTCTACTGTTCTAAAGCTTGGCTGCTGGGAATGTATTATGCAAAATACTGATTTTTGCTTTATAGTTTCCTAAGAAGAATTTCTAACAGAGGAGGAGTTTCAGTCTTTTGAGGTGCAGAACAAATATCAACACAACCCCTCCAAACTCAGAGACTACATTTGATCAGATGCAGACAGCAGTACTCGAGGAGTTTGCATTTTCCTCCCAAAATTACAGACACTCAAGCGTTGCAAGATAAAGCCTATCCTGCTTCCACCTAAACCGGAATAAAGGAAGGAAATTACGAACTAAGTGATGATCCTAATGTGCAGCACCCGCTAGGTTTGGATGTTGCAGAAAATATTATCTTTGTCACCTTCAGTCAGGCACAAGGGATTTGACTGGAAGTGGAATCACAGGGAGATGACTCTCTCTTCCCTGCGGAGACTCAGATGGGAATGACACTTTGACAGGGTAAATTAGATGCAGGACAGAGACCTTCTGATCGAAGTGGGTTTCTGTGGGTTATTTAAATAGGAAAAAGCCATGCTGGTGACTCAGAGTTGTGTACTGCAATCAAGGAGTTGTAGGGTTTTACTCTCAGTACTTCTGAGTTTTCCTGTTCCCTACTGATACTGCTACTAAAATGTTCAAAGATCTGAAGGGATGGAGCACAGTCCACTCATACTATTTGCTTTCCGGCCAAGTGGCCACTGGCAGAGCAATTTTACCAATCAGTTAGAACCCAAAGAAAATTTTGCTGAATTTTATAAAATCTGCCTCTGTCATTCAAGAGAGGGAGAAGTGTGTGTAGAGAAGGCACTGACCTGGTCCTCTGAAGCCTAAAGCCACGTTTGAGACATCCCAAGCAGTTTTGGGAAAGTGTCCCTCCTTCGTACCAACTGTAAAGAGTGGCTGGTGATTTCCTGGGCTTGTTCTGTTTCAAGCCACTCCTGCCAGTGACAATACTCTTTGTTCAAGGTCCCGCCAGCCCAGGATCCTCATCTTTCATAAGGAATTTTTTCTCCAACTGCAGAATAGCTATAAAGATGAAATTGCAGGATAGGGATAGCACAGAACTAGTTCATATGAAATCAGGTTCTGTCATCAGATTGCTCTGCAGCACCTCAGATTTTTGGCCAAGATTATTCAGCCATGTGCTAGCTGATGGTACATCTAGGCTCTTGCTGCGTTTGCAGGCCGCTTGTTCTGTGCTTGATGGATGTGTGATTTAGGCCTCAACATTGTCCCAGCAGCATGTCTGAGCCACTGGGATTATGACTGTGAAATAAAGACAGAAAATCCCTACTTGCTTCCCATGCTGGCTAGAGGAAACAGATTAAACAGGTAGCAACTCTGAGATAACGGGGTGTGGGTTTGTTTCTCCCAGAACCGGAGCCTTGCTCATGTTTAGGACTACAACAGCTGGAGAAGTGCAAGTCCCCTCCAGCACAGTCAGCCTGTTCCCTACCGGAGGCAGGAGCTGGTCTGGCACTCAACCCAGTGCACTGGCTGCAGCACAGGATGGAGAGCAACAGGTTTCATACTGTTACAGCTGACTGGTAGTGCTGGAGCTGACATCAAGCCACAGAGGCTGAAGACAGTGGCTCTGCTGGCCATGTGCAGAATGTTCCAGCTGTACCAAGCTCTGCATACTTTCCAGAAATACATCTGCATTTCTTCTCCCAGAGTGTTCTGAGAAAAGCTGCATGGCAGCAGCCACAGACACAGGTGGCCAGCGGCCTCAGCACATTCCTAAGGGGAAAACAACTTTAAACACATAAAACTCTGTCCGTGTGCATCTGCGTCTGAGGCAGACTCCGAATTTTTAATTTCTTTCTCATGCTGCCAAGACTCTAGGGCAGCCTGAGCTTGCTGAGGGCTCATTTTGGGAAACTCGCAGTGACCTTGCCTTTGGTTACAGCCCAGTTATTCATGCCCGTGGCTGGCATCTTTGTTGCTCTCACCTTGTTGTGCTTATGGCTCTGACCCAGCACAGCTGTCTGTGATAGCGTTGCCCCAGCTGGAGGAGGGTGAACAGTGTCTGCTTCTTCCACAGACAGTTCAGAAAGCAAACAAGATTGTACATCCTGTATTAACACATCATCAGTAACCGAGTACAAAAAGTGGTCTGGATGGAAATCATCTGAGTAAAGCCAAAGATGCATCTTAATTTCCACTTCTTCTTGACAAGATATTATTTGAAAAAAAACCCAAAAACCAAAACACCAACAACTTAATTTTGAGCATAAACTCTGCCTTGCTTTAGGGTTGGAAAATCTTGAGGGGGTTCTTTGCTTGTTTGTTTTGTTCTTCTTGTACTGATTTCCTCACTCTTCCAACTTGAAAGCTTTAGTGAACAGTGACTGAACCCTTTCCTTTGCCTGCCAAATAAAACACACCGTCACAAGCGAAACACGTCGTGTATCATGCTCTGTAGACAGACCGGAAAAAGAACTTGGATGCTTCACTTCCTCAGAACTTTCTACCATGTCTCATGGGCCATCATACTCAAAAATGGCAAAAGCCTGCTTTGTTGTAGCTCCTCACAAGCTTCACTGAAATGTGTGCTATGAAGATCAGGCCATACCCTGGGTTGTGCTTCCTCTGTGCACAAAGGTTGTACTGGTTCTGTTTCATGAAGGGTCCCACAAGGTTCAGAGGGATGATCCAGTAAGTAGAGAGGTTCGTGTGCCCAGGCGTAAGGCTCAGCACTGATGTTAAATGCACTTTTTGTACATGATGTCCTAAGAAGGATCAGTGTATTCAAATAGTAATTGGACCTGTCATGTGCAACAAAAATGTTGGACAAAAAGTTGGATCAAACACATCTTTTTCATAGAATCATTAGGGATTGGAAGGGACTTGAATGATCATCTAGTCCCAATCCCCTGCCACACCTAGACCAACTTGTGGGTCTTGAATGTCTCCAGAGAAGGAGACTCCACAACCCTACTGGGCAGCCTGTTCCAATGCTCCTTTACCCTCACTGTGAAGAAGTTCCTTCTGATATTTATATGGATCCTCCTATGTTGCAGCTTGCACCCATTGCCCCTTGTCCTATCACCAGATGACACTGAGAAGAGCCTGGCTTCATCCTCCTGACACCCACCCCTCACATATTTATAGACATGAATGAGGTCACCTCTCCAAGCTCAGGAGATCCAGCTCCCTCAGCCTTTCCTCATAAGGGAGATGTTCAACTTCCTTCATCATCTTTGTTGCTCTACACTGGACACCCTCCAGCAGCTCCATGTCCTTCTTGAACTGAGGGGCCCAGAACTGGACACAGTACTCCAGATGTGGTCTCACTAGTGCAGAGTAGAGGGGGAGAAGAACCTCTCTTGATCTGCTAACTACCTCCCTTGCTGATCCCCCCCCAGGATGCTGTTAGCCCTCTTGGCCACAAGAGCACATTGCTGACTCATAGTCATCCTGCTCTCCACTGGAACCTCCAGGTCCCTTTTTCCTACACTGCTGTCCAACAGGTCAGTCCCCAACCTATACTGGTACCTGGGGTTGTTCTTGACATAATTGCTTACAAGTTTCTGGATTTTGAGACCACTGAGTTAGAAAAAAGGGTTTTCCTGGGCACCTTGTGCACCTGGCTGCTGAATGGCTATCATGTGAGTGTTGTCTCCTGGGAGAAGGCTGAGGCAAGGTGGTGGTGACCTTGGGGTGTTGACCTAGCCTCAAAAGCTGAGGTCTTGGGATTATCAGAATTTGTAATGGATTATTGCAATGAGGTACCTTGAAATGAACCTGCTTGGATTGCAAAGGTTTGTAAAATCTTTGTTGCCATGTTTTTGGTTGGGTCGCCACAATGTCAAATTCCGTTCTCTCAGGCAGTTTTGTTCACTGTCTTCCTAGAACAGAGTAGCTCAGAGAGATCTAGACATCACTAGATCTCTCTGGACAACTGACTGCATTTGACCTCAGCCAGGTTTGCTTTTGTCTGCTGCTGGAGAGATGTTTGGCATGGATGGCTCCATCTGCTAGCACATATCCTCAGTTCTTGCTAAATGGAGTGTGCCCTTGTGGCCACAGTAGGGCTGGGTGTGTTAGAGCTGGTAAAGCCATTGGTGTAGGCTGAGTGGAAGGCTTTAAGGCTGAGTGCTCAGATATGCTCTTGAGACTGCTCTTCATGGCCTAGTGTATGCAAGGCAGCGCTCCACATTTTACAAAGGGCACCTTCCACCTGCTGTCCCACTTGGTGCAGAGCTGAGGTGTTTAATTTTTGAGGCTGCTGGAATGTCAGTTCTGGTTCGGCAGAGGCACCATCTTTTCATAGCTCTATCTCAAAGCTTTGTTCAAATTCTTTAGATAAAATTTCCTAAGGAAAGTCTAGCCACATATCAGCAGAGGTGGTGAAAGGAAGTGGGTAGGAAAGAAAGTTCTTACCTTCAAATAATAGACTTTAATTATATGTTGTGAAGTAAGGGTGCTCTAAGTATGTCAGACAAGTATTCCCAGGAGAATAGAACTATTTGCACGTTTTATCTTCAATACAACGAGGGTTTTGTTCACAATTCTGTAGGGAATTAAATTGCCACTTCATGAGGCAGAGCTGAGATGGTGTGTGCCTGTGTCCCAAATTCTTGCTAGAAGGGGAGGAGTTATGAAGCTGGCAGGAGGACATCAAAATTCCTACTATGCTGGGCCAGCTCAGTGAAAATGGTATCAGGGGAATAGACACACCAGAGCAGGCTCAAATAGAGCAGGGGCAGTGGTCCCGAATGACACATGGAAGGGTTTTGAGGTTTGGTTTGAAATGGAGCCAAGCACTGGCTGGTGTTCCTGCTTAGGCTTTCCAGTTCTGCAGTGCTTTCCCACTGTGCTTGCCACCTCTGTGCAGGCAGTGTTTGTACTGGGAGTGTGTGTATATAGATAGGTAAGTAGGCATGTGTATTTGGAGTTTCCCATAGGTATTTATGCTGCTTATCTTCTCCCCACCTCCTGATGCCAATATAGATGGCTTGTAGCTCTTCTCTAGATTTTCTAGCTTGAGTTTACTAGGCACTTAGAGAGCTTTTCGGTTACATCTGGAAAACAAAAGAGGAAAAGTATAGCCTCCTTATATATTATTGTTCACATGTTACTGTTTGTTCACATGCACTGTGATTTTTTGCTTTCTCAGAACCTGGTGTGAAAGAGCTGCATTTTCACTGCTCAGACCCTCATCCTCTTCCTCAAGCCCTGTAAACAGCTATGTAGGACTTTCACAGTGTTAGGGCACACCCAAGGAGGAGGTCTGATGGGCAACTGGAGTCAGTAACAAGCCAGACAAACTTGAAGGAATTCCAAGTTAAACAGAAACCCTTCAACACTTTTCTCTCAGGCTATGAAGGGGTTGGAACAGGATGTATGAAGGGCAAAATAATCTCTCAGCACTCAATAGGAGCAGAAGGCCTATAAACCCAGGAAAATCACTGAGTCTTTGCCTCCTGTTTCTGATCTGAAAATTGTCAAGGCTCTAGTCTCTTCAGATTCTCACCACCGCAAAAGACATCCTTCCATGACATCCTTAGGTGGCTTTGGAACAGAAAGATCCACTGGAAGTGCCCCGGTGCACCCCCGGGTGATGTGTTAGCGCACACCAGTCCAAATTCCCTAATGCCCTCTGAAAAAATGAGAAAACGCCCAACTTTATTAAATGTAAATGTTTTCTGAGAGGCAGAAGTAGACACCAAAGAATGGGAGAAGAGGAGGAAGAGAATATTACTCCCATTTCCATTTGGGGTTGGGTTAAGTCTTCTGAATCCTGCCTCACTGGTAATGAAAAGCAGGGCTGGAAATGATGGTTTTGCTCTAGCAACCCTGCAGCTGGGAATTGCTCATTACAAACGGCCTGCGCTAATAGGACAATGTGGAAAAACTCTTCACTACCTTTCAAGCACTTCTGACTTTCTTTCCCTCCTCTCTGGACACCCTTGCAGTCTGTTGCCTTGTGCATCCTGCTTTCTGTTTGGCTTCCTACTGCTGGTCCCTGGCATTTCCATCAGCTGTTTTCCAGTAACTTTCTGTGCTAATCTAATAAACACTTGAGATGCCTAATTTTAGACTAGGATTGGTCCCAGATGCTTTTCTGACTTGCAACATATATTTTGTAAAAAGAAGTCTTGTTCTTAACCTTCTAAAACTGATCAAACACTTGGAAAAGCAGACATGCCTGGGCCTCACTTACCTGCTGTTTCTGACTTCCAGGAAGAGAATTAAATGTAAAATTACATGCTAAGGTTTTTAATCACAATCTGGAGGTTAATTACAAGGGTTTACGCCCTGCACCTCCCTCAAAGCTTAGCAGAAATATCTGATTCTTGTGCTATGCCAGCTATTGCCTGGTTATTACTGGCTTCATAACAAAGAATCACATGGTTGGAGATAAAGTTGAGTAGTGATTTGGCAATGCATCACTCTGGAGTAGTGTAAAGTCCTGCTCAGGGATGTTAATAGTCTCAAAATTTGCTTTAGGAGAGGTTTGTTCTTCTTGTCAGGCTGACGGGAGTCACAAGGAATTTTCATAGGAACTGGTTCTCATCCCAATAAATATTTGCATGCTCCCAAGTAAAAGGAAACTGGTGCTTAGCTGAGGGGTTGCGTGCAGCAGGGGCAGAGTAGTGTGGTGGGCTGGGCTGCTGGCGTGAGAGCAGGATGGCTCAGCTCTATAGGACTTTCCATTCAGCTGGGCAAGCAAGCCCTGTGGGCAGGCAGGCACTGGCATGGCTTGCAGCTCATGGTGTCACCAGCTGGGCCAAGGTGGTGAAGCCCATTTTATTATGATAGGAAAACTTGAGTGTGTGACCAGCTGAATGCATTCAACTCCTGACAGTGAATAGAAGTGTAAACAACTTGCTTAACTGGCCAATGACTCCCTTATGTCTTTCCTGGAGATTTCTTTCTAGAAGAGAAAACTGAAGACTAATCACTTTGCCTTCCTCAAGGGGATTTGTTCCTGTGCATCTTTGTTCTGCTTGTTTGGAAATGCAGTGTTTGAGGAGATCAGTTGTTTCTGGGTAGATCTGCAGATAGGATTTCTGTAAGTATTTTCTAGGTGTATTTTAAAATCAAGAAGCAGGAAGAACAGTTCTTTCTCCTTACACCTGCTGCCCAATGACAGATTGAGAAACAGCCAGACACACGCTTATAGTCCAGGGCTTCATCTCTGTCTCTCTAACATCAATAGTATAAGGTTTTCTGAGACGCGGAACAGTGTTTTAATTACAAAAACTGCATTACTTCTGTTCTTCACCTCCACCTCCTCTGGGACAGGTCCCTCTGGGCCCTGACCGGCTGTTTCCTTGTAAGTTTGGCTGCTGAACATTGCGTAAGAGCGGGAAGAAGGATCACAGCTCAAATAAGCCTGAAAAGAATTAGACAAGCAGTGTTGCTGACCAGTACTACTCATCATACTGACTAATGCTTCTTGCAGGATGTGATAGAGGTGTCTTGACCAACTTTGAGGAGGACAGCTCAAGCACCTGAAGCTCTGGCAGGGGACTGGTTTGGACATCTTAGCTAGCTAATTGGGAGCTAGTCTGATCTGTTCTCCATAGCATTACTCTATCTTTGCAGGCACACATGTTTTTTGCTTGCTCATTTGTCTCCATCCACCTGTTGTCTTCTACTTTGAAATTGCAAGTGCTTCCAAGTAGGAATGGTTTTTTGTCCTGCTTATGCCTCACTAACCACAAAGGGATTCTACACCTAGGGGTGCTACTGTGGTAGCCATTAATATTCTTACTGGAAGCCAGAGGTAAACCAAATGTTTCACGTGATTGTTGAGGTGGTGTGATCCTCTGCGTGCTTTGGTAATGAATGTTTGGGTTTTGCCTCACAGCCTAAAGTGGAGTTTTGTTCTCATCAGAACTTGGTAAAACATGCTGGTAGTTATCTTTGTTGTTCCTTCTGAATAGCAGTGCACAGTGCTGGCATAACACAGCGGGGTTTGAACTCATTAAGTCTTTATTCTCCATCCATACGAAGTTTTAGAGGCACCAGAAAGCAGAATATACCACTTTCATTTTCTATGAAGGGAGAAGACTTCAGCAGCTGTGAAAAGCACTCCCAGTTGGTATTTCATATGCTTTATGAAACAGTGATAGCTATGGTGATAGCCGATGCAATAGTGCTAATATAGAGGAATGAGTTACACTCAATAGAAATGTGTTTGTATAATGTTTCTCTGATGTTTGCACACATGCAACATCCATCGGATGCCAGTAACTGCTGAACATCAGACTCCTATCTGTGCCCATAATAACAAGATTGCTGTAACAACTGTCTCCCAATGGTGTGGAGAACACAATGTGAAGATTTCCAGATCATGGGCTATTTTTATAGCTCATTCTTGTCAGGCAGAAACTTGAGACTAAGATCTGACAAAGCAAGTATTTCATCATTTGGATACCAAAGCAGAATATTCCAATTTTGGAAACAAGAATGGACATAATTTTATAGTTATGTGGGATGTAACTGGTGCCGTTTTTGTCTCCTACCCAAACTTAGGCACCTGAGGACTACATTTTTGTTACTGACTTCTTTTTCTCAGCTCAATTGACAGCATCTCTGCTCAGCCTTTATGGCTTCAGCCAAAATAAGCACAAATTGATAAAAAACCCATAGACAACATTTTCTTCGTTTTAATGCCTGTGGTGCCTTTTCACAAAGAAATTGCAATGATTTATTTGTATTCTTATTCTAAGTAGCGTGATCTTGTTAGCTTTGTAGAGAGATGTAATAAAAAGATAAAATGGCACAGTGTTGGGGAAAAGAGAACAGAGACTCTCAAGAGCACAAGCAAGCCAAGAAAATGGTATCTTCCCCATTTTATCAGCTGGTTTAATAAGAGGCATAACTTCTGTAAAACCTCTTGTACATGTTCACTGTAACTTTACAGAGCAAGATACATTCTGGTGGAATGTTTGGAACACCCCTTCTTATGTTTTTTTCAGAACAGGAATTTCCCGTTCGGGTTTTTTTACATCAGTATTCCTGGTAAGGAAGAAACCCAACATTTGTTTAAAAACTAATCATTGGTGAAGTGTCTGGGTAAGAGTTTGAAAAAGAAGAGTAAAAAGAAACAATCACAGGCCATATTTAGTCACGTGCAAATTTAAGAGACTCTCTTGCCCAGTCTGCATTGTCCTGTTCTCACTCTGCTGTGACCTCAAAGGTTGAGCTGGGTTTGTAAATGGACACAAATATCAGGGATTGTCAGATTCCTACAATATAGAGCCCCTCTTAGTTCTCAGTACCTGTCAGCCAGCACCATCAGAGTATAACAATCCCTGTCATTACCTTAATTTTTATCTTCCATTACAGGGTCCACTTTTAAGCTCTTTTCGGGTTCATTGTAATGTGAAAGCTAGTTCTGTTATGAGTCAAAATGTTGACAGGCGTATGCTTCCTCTGTAGGTTTAGAGTTTGTGGGTGAACAGTGTGTCTCTATGCCACATTTAGCTTTGTGCTTTGTCACAGTCTGTTCCAGCACACCAGTTACTTTTTTCTCCTAGACCTCACCTTTCTCCCCATATGAAATGCAAGCTACTTGCTATCAAATAGAACCATAGAGTCACTCAGGTTGGAAAAGACCCTTGAGATCATCAAGTCCAACCAATAACGCTACTCTACCAAGTTCACAACTAGACCAGATCTCTAACGCCAAGGGTGATGCCTCAACCCCCTCCCTGGGCAACTTGTTATGAGGCCTGACTACTCTTTTGGTAAAAACGTATTTCCTAGTATCCAACCTAAACCTCCCCTGCTGCAGCCTGAGGCTGTTCCCTCTTCTTCTGTTGCTAATTACCCGTGAAAAGAGACCAGCGCCCACCTCTCGACAATGGCCCTTCAGGTAGTTGTAGAGAGTGATAAAGTGTCCCCACAGCCTCCTCTTCCTCAGGCTAAATAGTCCCAGCTCCCTCAGCCGCTTCTCATAAGACAACAATCTAGGCCCTTCACCAGCTTTATTGCCCTTCTTTGTACTGGACAGATTTCATATCTTGCTTTTGTATAATGAACGTATTCCTTTCTTACAGTGTCTTCCATCTACTGTCACATCTTGTCCACACTGCAGTGATCCTTCAAGAAGAAATTAGCTGTCCACATGTCAACTGCAGTGCTTCACTGCTGCTGTGGATTTAGGGTAACTGTGGTGCTCCAGTAGCCTAGGATCTCCTAAGGAGACTTTGGAAGGAGATGGTCATGGTTCCCAAGTTACTGAGAAGCTTTGGCTCTATGTCCTATGTTTCAATGCCACACTGTGGAATGAGATTCTAGATGTTTCTAATGTCTCTGTTTTCTTGTAAGCGGGAGCTGCAGTTGCCATGGCTATGTGTTGTGATTTTCAATGGAAGGGAAAGTAGATAAGAAGGCAGGTGCCATGGTGCACCTTGTGTATTTAGACAGCCATCATTTCAGACTGTTTAGCTACTTAGACACAAACTCAGCAATGTGAAGTCCAGACTCATCTATTCAAAAGACAAAAAGAACCTAGGCAAAGAGCAAAGAAGGACTGGCTGAACATGGTTTGTGAGAGCCAATCCACAGAGAACACAGCACAAGAACCAAGTCAGTGAGTGCTAAGCAGCAACATGCAAACCTACTTCCACAACAGTTCTGTGCTGGGAGCAGATGCCAGTTAAATATCTTGAAAGACACCCAGTGTGTGCTGCTGAAGCAGAAAGCTCTGGTGTGCAATCTGAAACAGCACATCTGAATTTCCTCTTCCGAGTTGTAATTCTGGTCAGAGGAACAGAATTTCCTGTTTCCTGGAAAAGGACCATCTATTGAGTGGAATAAGAGGAGTTCCAAACCATCTCCAGATTCAAGTGTTGATGTTGGAGGTAGATTTGGACTAAAAATATCCAGGAATTGATTTTATGGCTGGAAAAAAGGGCATTAGGTAGTTAGGGCTCTGGAAGAAGTGCCTGCAGGCTTGACAGAGAGGAGGTCTGTGCAGCTGGCCATACCATCAGAGCATTACTATAGTTCCCCTGGTAGCACTAGACTTTTCAGTGCTTAACTATGTTTATAGTTAATGTTCATAGAATAAAAAAAATGTTCTTTGAAGCATTAGATCTGCACACCTTTAGATATGTTTTCAGGTACTGCACAAGCACTTGAGCAAACAGCCACAATCCTTTTCTTAAGAGAGGTATTGATTTGCTCTAAGTTTTCCTATTTTCTCCACAGAATGCATTCACAGTTGTCTAATTTTATTCTCAAATTACCTGCCTTGCCTGTTGTCTTTGTGCTCTGAATTGGGAACACACCTCTGCAGGAAACTCAGGCTTATACAAAGGGAACTCTCAATTTGGGTGTATGGTAATAATTAAGTTAATATTCATGTTCTTAAAAATAAGAAATGAAGGCTTTGGGTTTTTTGTCTTCCTGAACATCTCTCAATGAAGGATTTACTTCTCACATTTTTTCCTTCTGTGAGGATAAATTCTGGCTTTGCTAAAATTAGCAATGGGCTTCCAGTTTTTGATGACTGGGATTTTTGTGTGTTGAGACCTTTAGATGTCAACTTGATTAAGCAGACTGTGTAATTATGAAATACCCAAGTTCTTGTTACCAGTTGATACTTCAGGTTTATATGGTGGTTATCTTCTCTGTGGTGTTTTGTTGTTGGTTTTCTTTTTTTCTTTAGAGAAATCTGTCTCAATGTCATTGCAGTCATGCCTTTTCCATCTCTGGACTCCTGTGGATGAGCAGTGAGACCTGGCAGGAACACCTCATGATAGCCAGTAGGTTCTTTTCTAATAGATCTCCAACTTCCTAGTACAGCCTTTAAATTCGGGGGCACCTGGTCTGGAACCCCCACCCTCAATGCCTTTCTGAGATCTGTTTTTTTCAGTGAGGGGATATCAATTCATATCTGAGTTGCCCAAAGTGCCAGTGATAGCTCCTTGCTTTGGAGGGTGTTGTTTGTGAGCTCTACCACTGGTTTGAGAAGAGCCTGGCAGATTTCTCTGGTTTAATTTGGAATGGTGCCTCCTTTGGCAGCAAGCATTACAAAAGACACCGTGTGTTAGAGAAACAAGCTATCCTTGATACAGTCTCCTGTAACCGTGCTCTTCCATTACTGTGGATATTTGGCAGGCTCTCCAAACCTCTGAGCAATTACTCATCAGCTTAATCTGAAACAGTAGTTCTTTTAGGACTGTAGTGCTTTGGGAAAGACCAAAGCACTCAGAGATCCTATGGACACCATGTGTCTCTATCACTCTCCATCTTCCCTGTGTCATCCCCTGACTTAATTATTCCTCTCTGTCCAGTTCTTCATGCATTCCACCTTCTTGACATGCTCTAGTCACTGCTGCAGCATCACCTCAGTGCCCATCGCCCATCATGGACTTGTGCCTCCCCTGGCCATGCAAAGTTAATGTTGAAGCTGCGCTTATCTCACAACAGTGAATACAGCCACAGATGGCTCAGCACCTCCTTGGAGGCAAGGGTACACTGGTGTCCAGGAAGGCTGAGGACCCTGGGAACTGGGGTAGAGTTGATCATGGAAATTCCTAGGACTGATGCTTTAGGGGATGCCAAAGACCCCACCATCTGGGGCCCCCATTAATCCACAGGGACCCACAGGTTTAAGAGATACACTGGCCTGTGGTGACCCCAGGAACCCAGTCATCTGGGAGCCCCACTCAAATCATGCATGCAGTCATGCAGCTCATCTTCAGCAGTGTGTCTTTTTATAGAAAAACTTGATACTGCAAAAAAAAAAGGGGGGGTGGGACACACACGACACATTAGTTCCTTTAGTAAATTAGTCCTGTTAGTAAATACTGGGTCAAATAATGGTTCTGTGTGCCACATGCAGAATTAAAATCGTCTCAAGGCGTTGAAGTGGTAAGTTTTGTCAGCAAACGCAAGAACACTTCTGTGTGAAACAGTTCAGTTTTAATAGTTAAAGAGCTGCTAGACTTCTCTCAGGTAAATAGTTACTACATTAAGCAAGGATATATGCACGGCACTATTTAATATCTAATGGAATTCTTTTGATGAATAATTGAGCTGAGATTGAGGCTGTTAATTTACTCACCGACAGCACATTCTCTGAGTTTGAAACAAAAACTTTTGCACTGAACCTTTGATGGCTGCTTGTTTTTCCCTATGGTTATTATACATGCAGGGATCCCAAAAAGTCCATTTTCCTGGAGGCAGAAACAAAAGTGCAGAACCTTTGAGACGGCCTGGCAGAGAGCTGTGGGTCTGACTCTGCCGACAGGAAAAGAAGTGACTTTGGAGGGAGGCACAGTCTGACTTTTTATTAGAAAAATCAGCCAGGTGGAAAATTCCTCATCAGTCAGCCCCTAGCACTGCCCCAGCTGAGCATCTCATTTCTCAACTCCCAGTACCAGTGTCAGGTGTTTGATGGAAAACTGGGGTTCCTTTCTGGGATGAAGTGCTGCTGGCCAATCCTCTGTCCCCAGCACACTGATAGCTTCTTAAAACGACTGTTGATTTCCCCCAAACAGATTGTAGTGGTTTGTACGTGTGCTGCATCTGCTGAATGTTAAATAAACGTTGTGTGTACCAGTGTAGGGACGGAAAGCATTCGTAGTCCCTAAGTAGATGGAAGGATATATTTAGGTCTAGGCTGAGTATGCCCTCTGCCTGCCAAACGCAAAAAAAACCAAACCAAAATGTCTCTCTGTTCCCTGCTAGAGAGTTAGATGTCCTGTTTCTTCACTGAGTTTTAATATAGGTGTCAAATATTGGTACAATCTGGTGTCAGGTGGCTTCGTGCTCCTTCTGTGACTGCTCCAGAAAGTCACAGAGTTACTTCCATGCAGTTAGTCCCTGCCCAGACTCTGCTAGAGCATCCCCTCATCCCTATCCATGGCTCACAACCCTGTTTCAGTGCCTGCCCCAGTGATGCTGGATAAAGCTGATGTTCAGCCCTGCCCTGCCTGACCGTGGCTCTGATATCTGACCCTGATACCTGTGGTGGCCAATCTTCCAGACAGCACCACTGTAAGATCCACGTCATCGTTTCAGCTACTGTGAAAGGTTAAGCCACAGAAGTCTTGCAACAAAGGGAACACAAAGGACTTCTATGAGTCCTGCTTTACGAATGTTTTTGTCAAGAGCACTGCAGTCTGTTTTAAAGAGCCTTATATCTCTGATACAAAGCTTGTGGAATGCACTTGTGTTATTGGAGCATAGAGATCCCTGAGCTACCTCTAAATCGTGTGGGCTAGGTATCACAGAGAAACCCAGCCGTGGGACTCAGCAGGGGCTAAATTTACCCTGCTCTCTGCACTGCGGCCATATTCTGGTTTAGAGGTTTGACAAACGGTCTGCATGCCTGAATGTTTCAGGAACAGCCTGGCACTAATCCCAGGTTCAAATAGAGAGCAAAGGGTGCCAAGAGACACTGACAAAAGCTGAGGAGCTGCTTGTCACCAGCACTTAGAGGACTTTAGCCCTTCAAGAGGAGATTCTGAACTCCTGATGAGAGAAGACTGTCATGAACTGTTCTGCAGCTGTACAGCCAGGCTGTATCTTTTGTTCACAGCGCTTCTGAAGTTGCTAAAAAAAAAAAGACAGTTATGGAAAGCCTCTGTTTTACTCCGCTTTTGCCAAGTAACACTGAGACTCAGCAAACTGAGTTTATTCCTGCTCTACCAGGAATAAAACTGCAGCTTATCACAGAGAACCACACCTTTCTGGGAAAGGCAGCTGGAGAGACAGGAGAGCAGTTCTTACTTTCTTCTTAAGCTTCTTTAGCACAGTCTGTCATCCCTAATTTTCCCTTCTATAAATTTCTTCCTTCCATGTGCAGAGCAGGCATAGATATGAGTGGAGAACCACCAACTCCATGTGCCCAAAGTGGTTTGGAATTTCTTGTAGTCTGAAAGTCTGATTGCTCACATGCCACACCAGGCCCAACAGAAAGCAATGCTCTATGACCTGTCATTGCAAACAAAGCTAGCGGCACCTTTTGAAAATCTTTCAGTACGTGGCTATGACTCACTGGGTCATCTGTGCACTGAAAGCAGCAAACTCTGTTGTGTGGGTACATACAATCATAGTATCATCAGGGATTGGAAGGGATCTCGAAAGATCATCCAGTCCAACCCCCCTGCCACAGCAGGATCCCCCAGACCAAGTCCAGGCAGGTTTCAAACATCTCCAGAGAAGGAGACTCAACAAACCCCCGAGGCAGCCCCCTCCAGTGCCCTGTCACCCTCAGTTGGAGGTGACAGCTTCTGCACAACTAAGCACTCATTTCTGGTATCCAGCAGAATGCAAGTCTCCTAGCCGAACCACACATTCAAAAACAACTGCGAACAACCGAGAAAGTATAAAGTTTCTTCAGCCAGCCAGGTAAAACACTCAAGGCTTTGCCTTTGGTCTGTGGTAAAAATGCTGCTCTGCTTCTATTGTTACTTTAATGGGTATAAAACTGGAAGAGCTCACGTAACTCTTAGAACTCTGCTTTGCCTTCTGGTAGGTCTTATGAGCTTGACAGTGATGTGATCTAATTTAAAGTGTCACTGACTATTTATTCAGAATTACTTTTACAGGAGAGCTGTGGTGCACATCTCTATTTGAAAGGAGAAAGTAGCTTAAAAGAACATTAATTTACAAGGACAAGTAAAGTCAAGAACACACATCCTGAGAGCCATGCACATGTTAGGCACATGGCAA
Source organism: Upupa epops (assembly GCA_013397515.1). NCBI lineage: Eukaryota > Metazoa > Chordata > Aves > Bucerotiformes > Upupidae > Upupa > Upupa epops. Next base: position 99,420 of record VZRI01010096.1, on the reverse strand, counting down.
TGTTAAATCCTTCAGGCCAGGCTTGCAACACTATGCACATCCTTGCTCCTGCTGCTGGGTGTACAAACTGCTTAGAACAGTACAGTCCCAGTGTCCTCATTCAATGTTTGCTTAATAGGAACAGTGCAAAGGACAAGGTGCAGTGTATGTTAAAAGAGTATGCCTGTGGGCCACATCTGTCATGCAGCTGGGGAACTGCTGCCTTATAGAAGTCATAAGTAACATAGCCAAGAGACAACCATTATGGCCAGACATATGGGCTGCCAAGTGAAGGGTGCTGCCAAGAGGAATGCCTACAGTGCAGCAGTGGGGAAAGCCTGATTTAAAAGACCTAAGGCAGCTGCTTGCCCCTGACAAGTCATTTCTGCTGAAGCAGGCATCTTTCCAGGCTGATAGTTCCTAAATGCATTTTTGAGCTTCTGCCTTTTGGATGTGTTTAGCTGAACCTGGTTTGTGTTTCCTATATTTGTAATGCCATCTATCATGCCCATCATTTCAGCTAACCATAGGCCTTCTGAGAATCTTCAGTTCCTCAAGAGAACCAGCTGGAAACTTCACCTTGTACACCATTTCCCAAAGAATTCAATCAGCTTAGCAGGAAAGGCTGAAGGCCAAGAGATACAGATAAGCAAAGTTTTATTTTGGTAAAGAGGAGACTAAAACTGTCTGCTGCTTTTTTGTCTTTTTTCTTCCTTTTGTGTTTCTTTTCCTCCTTCTCATCTTCTCTGAATGTGAAAGGTGAGGATTAAATCTGTCTCTGTCAGACACTGGATGCTGTTAAAAATAGATGTTTCCAAGAAGATCCTTTGGTGTGTGTGATAAGGGTATTTTATCTTATAGTTAAGAGTACATTTATGTCAAATTGCTGGCAAAGTGATCAAAGCCATCAGTTCACAACCTTTTGCTTTCCTTTTTTTTCTTTTTCTTTTTTAATTGCATGAACATGTTGTTGCTCAGAGGTTTTATTCCTTATTTAAAATAAGCTCTTGATACAGTAGTACCAGCAATCTGAAAATAAAGCAGGTTGCTATGCAAGGGTCAACAATAAATATATGATCTATTTATTCCATCTAGCCAGAATCAGTCTTATCATAGTAATATTTGACCACATGAGAAAATTCATATCAATAATGCTTAAGGTAGAATGGAAAACAGAACTTACTAACTTTGCTGTTTCTACAAATCCATGTCTACTTCAAAATGCCCTGAGGATCTTGACTGCACCTCATTCAGTACAGCCAAACTCTTGATGAGTACTATTGCTATGGGCACATGAGAGTTATTTTGTTGTACTCAAGGTTTCTAGTGCTGGTTCTGCCCACAGGCTGCTCAGGTCATCAGTAACAGAACTGTTTCTGAGACCCATTTTGTCCTGCATGTGGCCTCTTGAGGTCTCCAGTTAAGAGAAATGCTAAGTCTACACGATATTCTTAGTGATTGACAGCTACAAGACATTCTTCTAATCAGAGAAGGCAAGTTCAGAACACAGTTGTTATTTCTGCTGATGCTCTTTTTCAAGCTTATGGTATCTGTGCAAGTCTCACTGTTTCAAGAAGATGAAGGAACCAATGAAGTTAAATTCTGAGATTGCTTTGCCATCATTAAAGGGCAAAGACTGACTGAGAGTGTTCTTCATGAAGAACAAATGGAAGGCCAGAATTTCTTCTCCCTGGTTTTGCTTAAGTGGAGTAAATCCCATTCTGTAGTGGCAGCCATGAAAGAAGGGCAAGAAACTCAGGGAAAATGTATACCAGCACTTTTAGTAGTTGAGAGATGGTTTGTCCTTACAGAGTCTTATGGCTGGGTTTTAGTGATAATTAGTGATGAGACCGACTCACCCTCTCCCCAAGTAGCAACTATGTCCTATTTTTCTTTATGTCTTTAAGGGCATTTATCTACTGGGGTTTCTCAAGTGTATCTTCTGGAATCTGAATGATACTACAGTAGACTACTGCTAATATCTTCTACTCTGTGCAAAATGCTGTTCCTCTTCTCTTGAGGTTTCAGAGTGGAACTAAGGGCACATATTTTTAAAGAAATGTATATATGTTAGTGTGCGTATCAGTACGCACAAAGATATATATGCACACACAAACTCACCTTTTATTAGTGTTCTTCTGGCTGCAAATGATTGTGATATAGAAAGATGTAATACTATCATGTAAAAATAATTTATTAATACATGGTAAAGTATGGACTCCCATTGAACTCAGTTGTTATTTTCCAATTAACATAGAATCATTAGGGATCAGAAGAGACCTCCAAAGATCATCCAGTCCAATCCCCCTGCCACAGCGGTTCACTAAGTTGCACAGGAACAGATCCAGGCAGGTCTTGAATGTCTCCAGAGAAGGAGATTTCACAAACCCCCGGGGCAGCCTGTTCCAATGCTCTGTTACCCTCACTGTGAAGAAGTTCCTTCTGATATTTATATGGAACCTCCTGTGTTCCAGCTTGCACCCATTGCCCTTTGTCCTATCACCAGATGACCTTGAGAAGAGCCTGGCTCCATCCTCCTGACACCCACCCCTCCCATATTTGTAGACATGAATGAGGTCACCCCTCAGCCTCCTCCAAGCTAAAGAAATCAAGTCACCAAGACACAAGTAGGTATTAATGAGGTTTAGCTTTAGTTTGATTTTTGGTTGTTAAAAAAACATTTCCCTGAGTCATCCTTTCATTTAAAGTATTGTAAGTTGTTCTTTGAGGTCAGCTTGTGTGAGGCAGCACTGAGGGCGACAGAATCTGCTCACTGGTGCAAATGACTGGACTGCCTGCTTATCTTCAGTGTCTGTCTACTGCCTTGGAGTGCAGGTATGTCCAACTGGGTTTGTTTTTAAAGGTAAAACAAAAAAAAAAAGTAACTTCAATTATTAGACTGTTACCTGTCAGATAAAAGTGTTCACAGCACAGTTTGATATCTGTTATTATTACATAGTCTTGTGCTTCTAAAAAGCCTCAAGACATTGGTTGCAAATACAGTTGGAAATCCTGTCTGCACAAGTGTCACAGAGCTTGAGTTTATATCAAAATAATACAATTGTTCACTGTTGTCTTCCAGGGGTAACACTCTCAACTGTTGTATAATTAAAATCTCCTGTTCTCAGTGGGAGTGGGAATGATAAGGAGGTTACAGACATGTTGGCATACTAGCTTATCTTCCCTGTAAGCGATCAGGCATGCCTGCATCTTCTTTAAAACATAACGTACACCTATGTGTTTGTAGATTTTATGAATTGTTTACACATGCTACAAAGAATACACCTTGGTCAGCTGTTTAATATTGTGTGACCCCTTCTTCTGGCATTCCAATGTCACAAGTGTCAGGCTGTTAAGAATTAACTCAGCAATTAGTTTGAAAAACACAACCTGACTTCATTAACCTCCTGTGAGGACACTTGATGTTGAAATGTGCTATTACCTAGTTCCAAGCGTAACATGGTGATGCACTGGGTGCTGCATTGCTCCTAACACTCTGTAAGCACACAATTCACCCTTTCTTATGCCAAAAAAAAAGTCATTATATATTTGACTCTTGGGTCTAAGGTCTAGCTACTCTGTTGTTTCTTATAGAAGCTAAGAAATTGTTTAGTGAGTCCTTAAAACCTTAAATGCTTTCTCTTCAGCGATGCCCATTAGCCATTTCTGCTGAAAGTGCTAAAATACCAACAATACTTCCATATCCCCAGTGAGACCAGAGCTGGGCAGTTTCCCATGTTTCTTGATAAGATCCAGGAAAGGTCTCCTCTCCCATAGTATGTTTTCCTTAATAATTGGTCTCAGCTGTCTAGTTTGACCTCTTCATTTCTGTTATTAAATCATAAAACTTCTGAAGTCATTAATAAAATAAGCTTGATACCAATTTCAGCCTAGGGCTTCCTTTTCCTCGCTGAGCACCAGTAGGGAAGATGATTGCTTTTTCTAGCAGTAATATTTTTCCTACGCATCTTTTCTAGGGAATGCTGTAGAGTTCATCACTGTGCTCTGCATTCCTCTTATTTGTCTAGGGACTCTGGGTTTAGTGGGGTTTTTTTTTGTTTTATTTTGTTGTTCCATTGGTTGGTACTAGACATTAGCTCTAGGCTAAAACCATATATATTAAAAAGGGAAATTACAGAGGTCTTATCTCTCAAAGTAGTCTTACTTTATTAATTTTTGGTGCTGATGGAATCCCTAGCACATTTGTTATTTTGTGAGTTGAGGGAAAGAAGGAAGAGGTAAAGGAAAAAACACCATTTGTCAGATGAAGAAACTTTCCCAAAAGCTTTAGACAAAACTTAAATAGTCAATGTAGACAAGGAAAGTATTTTCAGGAGGTGCAGTTCTTTATTCTTTCCTGAGATGTCCTCTGTGATGGGAGTCTGGGAGAAACTGGTCTGTCATCAGTTGTCAAAACTGGATCTGAAGAATGGAATGGAGAAGGAAAAGCTCTTATTATCTTGTTGCTTATCTAGGTATTTATGTTTTCCTCTCTAACTCCTGTGGTCTGGCTGAGCTGGGGTCACCAGTGAAACTTCTGTCCTTGGTCTGGAAGTGGGCAATAAGTTCTGTGTTGTGAATTGCACTGACTCTGAAGGTGACATCAGGGACAATTATCCAAACAATAATCTCACATGGAGAAACCTTGGATGACAGGGATAACTTAAGGTCACACAGCTGTACAGTCACCTGAACTGGATTTGATCATGGTAGCTGAGCCGTATGGCACTACAATGTGTGGGGCACAGATACATATTCTAGATCCATACAAAATACAAAACAGGCATAAATCTAAGGAGACAAGTTATCTTTGCAGAGCACTGATGAAACTTCTGTGAAATTCTGCATCTGCCTCTAGTAGACTTGGTTTTACCCTGCCAGGAGTACAGACCTTGAAAAATGTCAAAGCTCTTTTGGCTCTCAGTCCTGGGGTAATGTGTTTGTCCAACTGTCCCTTGGGTTCTTTATGTACAGAATTCTCTTCTATTATCTTCAAAGTGGCCAGTCGAAGCATGACAAGGGACTGTGTCAAGGAGAACTTGGTTTGAAATCATTAGATAAATCTCACTGACAGCTCTGTAACACAACTAACTCTTTCTCTTCCCTTGGCCTTTTCCTCAAAAAACAAGCTAAAAATGACCTGAACTAGAATAGGTAGCTGTTTGCTGAAACAGGAAGAACCTGTTTCTATTCAGCGTAGTTGTGAGCCATATCTCAGGACTGGAAACCCAGGTCCATTGCTTACACAGATTAGGCAATGTGTGCACCAGAAAACCTTCTATCTCCTAGTACTGAATGATGGGAAAGATTGTTTCTTTCATACATAGGCCGTAATGTTTGCAGGGGATTCTGTTGTGGATCCTCTAATGGAGCAGTACATTTGTGTGTGTTTGGATTCTGCTGGTTTTCTGCACATCATTCTCCAGGTAAGAAATTAGGGTGTTTCAAGGCAGCCTTTGTCTCTCTCCATTTCCCAGTGTGTTCCTATGTGACACTGGGCAGAGTAAACCAGGCTGACAGGATCAAGCTGCCAACCCTAGCTATCAGTGAAGACCTCCAGAGGAGCTCATCAGTCTCTTCTAGCAGCAGTGATGTGTGTGGAAGCAGAGCTTGCTGGTTCTGGGCAGGTTGATGGCTATACTGGTGACAAAGGAAGAATTCAGAGTGTTGTTTCAGAACAAGCCTTGCTTAGAAAACAAGTCACAGCACACTGATCTCACAAAAAGCTCAAGACTGAGATGCTAGAAATAGGAGCAGATATTTCTACACCTTGCACTCCCATTGCCAAGAAGGATTCAAACCTTCTGGGGAGCTCTTGGAATGGATCCAGATACAGAACTGGGCAGGATGAGAAGGTGAATGGTGTTGGCAGCCAGGCAGAGAGCCAGCTTGCTGTTCTCTTCCAGACTTTCACAGCTGCACGGAGCATAGCGTCTCCCTGTACCACTTGGTAAATTTATGCCATCACCAGCTGTTACCAGGGAAACACAGAAACTACACATTTGGATCTTGGCAGCTAGGTGTAAAGAGGAAATATCTTGCTCTTTTGGAGTTCAAAAAGGGAAGCTGAAACAAATTCCTGAACAGTTTTCAAATGGAGCCAAGTTGGGGTAAGATTAATAATTCCAAGCCAACAAATTATATCAGCTAAAAGGACCAGTGTGATCCCTATTAAGTCACTTACAGAACACAAACATTAAGTGAGGAACCTCTAGCTTCATACAGCTTAAACATATCCTTCAGGCATTAAGACCATTAATGTTATCTTAAAACTTCAGTCCTGACCAGAGAGATGCGATGTCCTCTGACAACTGATTTTTCAGAAAGTGTTGATAGTTGCCACTTCTTGAGGAAGCGTTTGCTTGTGTTCCACAGCAAAGGAAGTATGTAGTGTTGACCTTTGATAAAAAATGTGCAAATACCATTACTGGTTTGATGAAATACATGCTTTTTTATGTTTTTTTTAACATGTGGGGAGAATTGATGTCTTTAGACATGCATTTAAGTGCTTGAGATTTTTGAAGTTACATAAATCACATTTTTGTCTTTTAGTAACAGTAGATGAGATTTTGGTTATGGTTCATGTTTAGGTGAAAACATGGCTTAAAAAAATTATTATTATTAAAGTAGTTGACATCCAGCTAATATTAGCTCTTAAATAGGCCTGTTTGAGTTCATGCACTTTGCACAAGATTTAGAATCATCAGGGATCAGAAGGGACTTCAAAAGTTCCTGGGTCAGGAACTGGTTGGATGGACAAGCCCAGAGAGTGGTGGTAAATGGTGTCGCATCTAGTTGGCAACCCATTGGGGGAGGTTTAGACTTGACATTAGGAAAAGATTTTTCACTGAAAGAGTGATCAGATTTTGGAACGGGCTGCCCAAGGAGGTGGTTGAGTCACTGTCTCTGGAAGTGTTCAAGGTTAGTCTGGATGAAGTGCTGAGTGGCATGACCTAGATGTTAGATGTTAGGCTTACTTGGTTGGTTTTAGGTTGGACTGGATGATCTTTAAGGTCTTTTCCAGCTTCATCATTACTGTGATACTGTGAATGATCATCTAGTCCAATCCCCCTGCCACAGGAGGACACCTGGACCAGGTACAGGTGGGTTTCAGGGTTGGTGTGCATTTGGGAAGCCCACAAATGCATACACATCTGCTGCAAAGGCAGGAGAGTGAGCCTGAGCAAAGGTTTGGGTTGAACTCAGCTACTTTGTCTGCCTCCACACCTCTAAGGCTGTGGGCTCTATGTGGTTGTACTTTCACCTGGAGATCCTGTGTCAGAAAGGTAGATGCTCCCCAGATGTGGGGGAGGTTTGATATAAACTGCCTCGAGTGGTAAAACCTATGGACTCATCCTGTTTGACTGTCTCTCTACCAAAGAGTAAAATCATGTAGGAAAAACCCCTTATGTTGATAATCTTGTGACAAATATATCCATGATGGGAGTTCTTATGTGGACATTGAGCAGCATTTCTAGCTCCATTCCTTAACAGTATTAAACAACACAGGCACGTGTTTAATCTGATTTGGGTCCTCCATTTGAAAAAAGCAGACAAGATCTGCTTGCCAAACAGTCAGTCTGTCTTTCCCTTGTTTTGTTGTGAGGATATCTATATCACAAGAGCAGTTTGCATACAAGTAACAAGATCTTGTTACCTGGAACATGGTTCAGTATTCTCTGTTGTGCCTTGGTTTTAGTGGAATAATGACCAAGGAAACTGCTAGGTCATGGATGATTGTGAGATATGTCATGAGAAAGCTGTCCAGTGTCATCTGTCCTCATGCTGTGATGCTGGCTCACATTTCCGAACAAGAGCTGCAGACAGAGAAGATTACACATGCTCTGAAGGACTCAGCTATCTATGCAAGTTCTATTTTATATCCTTTGTAGTGAGTCAAAAAGAGTTTGAAAGGCTCCTTTTTTGGTCCTCTTTAGTTAGACTGCTGATTACTCTTGCTTGTGTGCCCAGTCACAGTCCTGAGACTTGTGACTGGGGCTGCAAATGCCACTGGGTCTGTTGTCATTTTTTTTTTTCTGTCTGGAATGGTGGAAATGTCACCCTTCTTCTTCAAGGGTATGAAAGATGCTTCAAGCATAGAATTTACTTATTGGGAATAGTCATGTACAACCAGGATCCAGACTTTCAGGAGGTATGCTCTGGAGTTCCTGTGGGTAGAACATTTTAGTTCGTGGGGTAAATTAAGGGTGTTTGTAGACCATGCTAATTCCTGTGTCTGCTCATCCATCCCAAGTACATTCTCCAAATACTTGCTCCTCTGGAGCTACTCTTGAGTACCCACAGGTACCATGGCCCTGTGTGAGCTCCACATATGTTTGTAGGAAGAGAAATGAATATGACAAGCATCCATTAATCAGACCAATATGTGGTGTTTATTACTTCATACACACTGGCTGTAGTGTAAATCACTACAGGTCACCTTCATGATTCTGCTGATGCTCTTCCTATTCATGGTGAAGGGAAGCAGAACAGGATGGGCAGTTTAACCAGGTACATAGGGACATAAAGACAAGGAGCTGCCATATCACACTGTCTTCAGCATAAACATTTTGACTCATGGACTCACAGAAAGAGGAGTGAAGGAAAATTGGAGCAAAGTATTTTTGGACAATAAATTAATTGTCTTCCTCATGTTTCCACCCTCCTTTTCTTCAGGAAGCAAATGAAAAGAACTTTCCACACCTAAACCTGAGAGTCATTCATACTACACATGTATTTATCAAATTCAGCCAGGACGGTACCTTGTCCCCTGCAGAACTTCTTATGCCAGAGCCAGAAAATAGATATCACACCTGGTAACTGCATTGATGTGAGCTGGTAACAGCAATGGACACTGTGCAATTCTCTCCCTTCCCTCTTGATTGCACTGTGATGGGAGAGATGATAGACAAAATTTCTGCTATGCAGATGGGTGAAAGCTCCTCTGAAGATGGCGCTTGTTTCTCTCTCTTGACCTTCTGATGTAGAATCGTGGTTGCTGACTAAAGCGGCAACACAGGTAATCGAGTTTGCAAAAGCCCTAATTCATAAATCTAATAACATCACTAAGAGAAGATGAGGTGTTTTCTGACTAGTGAATCATTAATGCAACCAGTGCCACAGTTTCCCTGCAGAAAAGCTGATTCTGCAGCAGAGCTGAGAAAAGAATCCAGTTGACTTTCAGGCTCCAGCAGGTTAACTATTAGGAAGGGAGCCTTACTGCTGCTTCCTTAGGAAGAAAGAGACACTATGTGAGAGAGAATTTTCAAAGCTGTACCTCATCTTTAGGCCTGTGTTGAAGGATTTGGTGGCCTGCAGCTAAGGATACTGGCTGTGAGCTGACAAGGGCCAGTTTTGAGTTGCTATGCTCCTGCCAAAGAGAGGATAATACAACACCTATTAGAACATGTCTCAGCTGCATTATGCAAGTAATTTAGTAGAGGCTGTGTATATGAGTACCGACCGTCCCTGAAACAAAAGAGCTTTTTGTGCACTGAAGAATTTTTGCTATTGACTTCACTGGAGCCACGATTCTTCATCACATCCATATCCTGAAGGCCTAAAGTATCCTTAAAAGAGCTACTGCAAATTTCTAAATCATAATCACAGTCCCCAGTTGACATGACAACCAGCACCACTTTTGCTTAGGATCCAGCCCTGCAAACCTGTAACTCTCTGTCCGTACCACACTTGGTATTCCTTCATGAGATCTCTTTGTCTCTACTTTTTTTCCACTGGAACATTGTTGACAACAAAGATCTTTAAAAATAAAATAAATGTTTGAAGGCAAACCGTACTCCTGCGTATGTAATGTTTCGATGTTTGAGCTTCAAACATAGTAGGACATGCCAATTTGTTTAACAGCTACAGTCCTTGCTGGAATGTTTTTAAATTGTGTAAACATTCCTACTGGTTTTATGGGTTTCTAAACTGTTTTCTTTATGTGGGTACAAATTTCAGTTGACAGTGTACTTTCCATTAAACAGGGCCAACTTGCTATTGATAGAAGAATATCTCTGAAATAGCTTTATGATGTCTTGCAGTGGAAGACTTTTTGTTAACTTTGATTACAAAAGCAACTTGCCATGTATTTGTAAATCTTCTGTTGGTTCTTACTGAGTCTTAATGTCTGTGGGACTCCTGAGGGTGGAAAGGGCATGAGAAGATAGTGGGAGAAGTCTAGGGATCATTTGAGAAAGGATTTTCAGTGTACGTTGTGTTTACCAGTTACTGTTAATGAACTGAAGAGTTAATGTTACCAGCAAAGACCTCAGTGCTTTGAAACTCCTCACTCACAGATTGCAGGATGTTGGTTCTTTCATTTTACCTCTCTCTCCAGTGAGGTAAAACAGTGAGTGCAGCTTTAAAAGATCAGTATTGGAAACCTCTGCAGCTACACCATCTGGTTTCAGTTTTCCTTAATTTTTGACGTCAGCCAAGCTCCTACAATTCAGTTAATTAAAAGGGACAGAACTAAACTTGCTGCATTTTAAAGACTGAAGCCTACATTTCCCCCCTGTAAATTCTGACCTTTTCAAACTGAGCTTCTTTTTTATTATTTTCCTTCCTGAAAGTAGAACAGAAAGCAAATGTTTGCTACTTCTATCAACAAAGCCAAATTCCCTGTGTTCTGGCTGCTTTTTAGTGACACAAAAATTATTCCAAAATAATTAGAGCTTGTAAATGAACACTGTATGTCACTGTGACAATAACAACTAACTTGACCTTTCGCGGAGTATCTATTTTCTCAAGAAATTTCAGTCTAATGGACAAAACACTGATTATGATGACCTTGGGAAAATAAAGCCTAAAGCAAGTGGTGGATGTTTGTGACTGTTTTGGTATCTCCTGACTGAAGCAGTTTCACATTGAGGAACACTGTGCTTGCTACACCCCAAGCTGGGATCCTATTGCTTGACTCATCTTCAGCAAGAATCTGAAGGGAGTAGAGGCTGCTTCAGTGCTGAGGACCTACCAGGTGGAAGTGTGTTGTGTATGAAGAACTGGTGTGACTGTTGGCTGTGTGTCTGCTGGATAATGGGACTAAACAGAGCTGGGGTGAGTACCGAATGCCATGTATACTTGTTTGCTCCATTCCCAGCAGCATGGCCGAGCCTTGGAAACCATTAGTGGGATAGTTGGAATGATTTATCGGCTGCTGGATTCTTTCTTGTCTAGTTGTCTTTGTCAAGCTTTCCTCTGAGTATTACTGAACTCTTATTTTCACACACACAAATCTAAAATCCCTATAAACCACTGCTTCCATGCTGAGATTGCAGTTGCACACTTGTCAGGCTTTGCAGCTGGTCAAGCACCAGTGAGGTAAAACAGTTTGTTAACTGAGATGGAAAGGTGAGAGCTAGGAGATGCTGTTTTTACTGCTCTCTTTTCGATAACCCTATCGGACCGTACAAAGAAATCTGACCAGCTGTATCAGGAAAGAAACAGGAGAATGTACTTTTTTAAAAAGTCTTTTAAATTTTACACTTTTGACAGCTTAATGAAATGCAGCGTGTGGTTCACTCACAACTTACTGACCTGGGGTTTGCCTGCTACTGCCAAGCCCTGCGACGGATGAAGCTTTAACGCTAAGATCGGCAACGGCAGCTCCCTGCTGCTCGTTTGTGCTGCAGCGCCCTGAAAACACTGCCTTGGGTTACACGTGTGCGCTGGGGGAACCAGCCGTGCCATTCACACGCACAAGGGCATCTTGCTGAAGCTGCGTTGCGGTTGAAATCCTCCGTGAAAGGGCGGATCGACGCCTCCCCGCCCCCGCTCCCGGTCCCAGACAGGCCCCGCGTGCCTCGGCCGCCCCCTGGCGGCAGCGTGGGGTATCTCCGCAGGGTCTCCCCCGGTGACCAGAGCCAAGACGGCTCCAGTGCGGGAGCAAAGGCTTCAGACCTGTAAGCAGCCAGGTAGTCAAGCTGGGACCCAGGCAGGGGTTTGCAAGCTTCGCCTTGCTGGGTGGTTCAGGGTGGCAGAGAGAAGAGCAGACCCGGGACTCGCTTGAAGGACATGGAGGGGCTGGAGCAGGCCCAAAGAAGGGCAGTGAGGCTGGTGAAAGGTCTTGAGGTCTTATGAGAAGTGGCTGAGAGAACTGGGGTTGTTTAGTCTGGAGAAAATGAGGTTGAGGAGAGACCCTGTTGCTCAACACAGCTGCCTGAAAGGAGGCTGTGGAGAGATGAGGGTTGGTCCCTTCTCACAAGTGATAGCAGAAGAGGAAATGGCTTTAAGTTGCACAAGGGGAAGTTTAGACTAAACACTAGGAAAACCCTCTTTACTGAATCATTAAGGTTGGAAGAGATGTACAAGATCAAATCCAACTGATTAGCTTTGGTTACTGAATTTTCGCTATGTCGCAACTGTCAACCTAACATCACCGTTCCCACTAAACCATGTTTCCACCTGCCAGATCTACATGTTTTTTTGAACACTTCCAGGGATTGTGATGCTGCCACTTCCCCGAGCAGCCTGTTCCAACTTCTGATCACTCTTTCAGTGAATAGGTTTTTCCAAATGTTCAGTCTAAACTTCCCCTCATACAACTTGAGGCAGTTTCTTCCTGTTCTATCTCTAGGTACTTCAGAGAAGAGACTCACCCCCCACCTCTCTACAACCTCCTTTCAGACAGTTGTAAAGAGCAATAAGGTTTCCCCTCAACCTCTTTTTCTCCAGACTAGAGAACCCCAGTTCCTGCAGCTGCTCCTCATAAGACCTGTCCTCCAGGCCCTTCACTAGCCTTGTTGCCCTCCTTTGGACTTGCCCTAGCACCTCAATGTCTTTGTATTGAGGTGCCCAATACTTGAATGGCGTATTTGAGGTAAGGTCTCACTGGTGCTGACTACAGGAGTATGATCATTTATCTAGTTATGCTGGCTGCACTATTTCTGATGCAAGCCAGGATGCCATTGGCCCTCTTGGCTACCTGGGCACACTGCTGGCTCATGCTCAGCCATTTGTCAATCAGCAACCCTGGGTCATTTTCCATTGAGGAGTTCTCCAGCTACTCTTCCCCAAGCCTGTACTGTTGCATGGGGTTGTTTGAGGATGGTTTAGTGAGCATAATAGTGTTGGATTAATGGTTGGACTCAATGATCTTGGAGTTCTTTTCCAACCTAAATGATTCTATGATTTTTCATGTAGAAGTGTATGTTTGTCTTTTCATGGTCACAGCAGGTCCTGGTATTGACAGGTTTCATCTTCCAAGTGCGCACAGTGCTACCCACAGAAGCACTTCCTCTCCAGCAGCTGGGACCAAGTGCTTTGTAGAAGTTTGGGGGTACCACAGGTTAGAATGGAGAACATGGAAGAAAGGGCTGTAGAGGAGCAGCACTCAGGAATGCAGCTATTGCTGCTGTCATGCAGACAACAAAAAACATGAAAGAGATGGAAAACAGAAATATTTCAAGAAAGAACAGAACTATTGGTAAATGTGTCTGGAGCACCAGGCAGGGGGAAGTATTTTTCAAAACAAGGTTAAAAAAACAAAAGAAAAACAGCTTAAGGAAGAAAGCTGAGCACTCCAGTTCTGAGCTGAGACTTGGGGACCATTACACAACAGCCCCAAAGTGTAACAGAAGATCTGTTATTGCAGTCATGAGACAGTCTGGGAAGATAAACTGACCCAAGACAGAAAATAATAGCCATAGAGCTGGGGCAGACAAAAGCCTCCAGGGAGTGAATCACAAAGGCTGACCCTCTGATGGCCGTTGCTAGAACTCAGAGCTGAGGCTCTGTATACAACTATTGTATTGGAAATGTTAGAACACTTTAAACAAACTTATTTTTAGAACACTTTAAACAGAATTATTAATATGTGTTTCAGTTTTCCAGGTAAGTATTTCCGCTGTGGTGGGGGGATTGGACTAGATGATCTTTCGAGGTCCTTTCTGATCCCTGATGATTCTATGATTCTGTATTTCAGAACACAGAGATTTTGGTGATGAGTCTGGCAGAAAGTGTCTCTGCCCATGGCAGAGCAGGGTTGGCTGGAACTAGAAGATGTTTGTATTCCATTCAACACAAGCACATGGTTCTATGATTGTATTTCTTGTAAATTAGAGATACATATACACATTGCAGGCACTGACACTTAGGATAGGTCCTTAACTCCATCCTGTGTTAACTGCTTTCTAAAGACCACACAGAGATACTTGGCCATCTCAGCTTGCTCTTTAGGATGTACATTTGTTACTAATAAGGCAGGATGTCCACCTTTAGACTCTGTGCACACACCTATGTAGGTGTCTTGGATTTTCAACATTACTTTCGCTATTTTAGAACTATCTACCCAACAGGAGAAAACAGCATCTCTGGCACTGGTGATGCTTGAGGAAGCTCAGGGGTGACCTTATTGCTGTCTGTAACTACCTAAAAGTGGTTATAGTCGGGGGGGTCAGTCTTTTCTCCCTGGACACTGGAGACAGGACAAGGAGTCACAGTCTTAAGCTCCATCAGGGGAGATTTAGACTTGACATTAGGAAAAGGCTTTTCACTGAAAGAGTGATCCAATTTTGAACAGGCTGCCCATGGAGGTGGTCAGGTCACTGTCTCTGGAGGTGTTCAAGGTTAGGCTGGACGAAGTGCTGAGTGGCATGATCTAGATGTCAGATGTTAGGTTTACTTGGTTGGTTCTAGGTTGGACTGGATGATCTTTAAGGTCTTTTCCAGCCTCATCATTACTGTGATACTGTGAGAGGATTTGAGTGTAATCATGGGTGGATCTGAATTCCCACATGTTTCCTGCAGCGCTTCCCATGAGTGACCAAACTGAAAGCACCATATTTCTCTTTCTGAAGAAACTATTTTTTCTGTCAGTAAGTATTCCAATAGTTTGCCCTTCCCAGTTCCTCTTTCTGTGACTGTCTTAAAAGTTCCCAGTGATTTTATATTCCTAGCAAAGAGATTCGGACAAAGCTGGTGGGGAGGACCTGACCTCAGATAGAACAAGGCAGCAAGCTGAGCAAACGAGGGTGAAGCAAGCAAGGGCTGCTCTCTGGGCCACGGGGTCTTGCTTTGCCAAGTCTCTTTTCCAAAAACAGTCCTCTGTGACTTAAATGCTTTGGGCTCCCTGGTGTCTGAGGGCAGAAATTGCTCTAGAGCAGTAGGGTTATAGAGTGGGATTGAAGTCTGGCTACACTAGGACCACAGTGCTGCTCTTGCTGTTAAAAGGGATAGAGACGTATCTGTTGAAAGGGATAGAGATGAAGCAAGCTGTTCCTGGTGCCTTTAGGAATCAGAAATGTCCAGTGCTTGGGAAAACCTTTTTTGCTGGTCTCTGGTTTGCTGCTGTACTAGATCTCCAGGTGCTTATCTTGAATTTAACTGACTGTAGCAAAGTTCCTGTTTGTTTTTAAGCATTCCAGTTTTTTGAATGTGGTTTTCCTAAGAGGACAGGTTATCAGGTGGAGAATCTAAACTTCCTGGCTTTCTCTTAGGGGACAAAAGAAATAGAGAGCAGAAGGATGTGCTTGAGCAGGTAAGTGCTGGGATTGTTCAGATGTGTTATGCTAATGCAGCCTTCAGACGAGATCTGACCACATAGGCAGCCTCTAGGCGTTGGTATAGATTCCAGAACCTGGCTCCACTCCACAGGGCACCTTGCAGTGGGAAAGTCATACAAGGCTCCAAGGTCCTGCAAGAGTTCAGCAAGATTTTCTACCTCTGAGCCTGCAAACCATTCTCCAGACCTTTCATCACAGCATTTTGCTTATTCTCTGCTCAGTGCAAAAGGATCTGATGTGGAGGAACAAACAGTTGTTATCTGTGTTGTGAGATTCTGTGCACCTCAACATTAAACTAAACACCTTCAGTTTCTATTTGTGTCTCTGAGAGATTGTCAGAAATCTTTGGGCTTGCACTCTACCCAAGTCTTCACTGAAGACACCATATGATCCCTCACTTTATTCTCTGATAACTTCAGGAAGCATTGAAATGACTCAGTGTCTCCATGGAAGTGATTTTGTTCAAAGCATAAATTATTTCACTTGCTGTGTTCTTTCTAGAGAGGAAGGCTTTGTGTCCAGACTGGTCAGTGTTGGGGCCATTTTGTCAGTCTACAGCTGGTTCACATTTATAATCTCTGAGACACACAAACATCCACAACCAGCCACTTGCTTGATGGGGCTCTGCTAGGTACCCAGAGCAGAAAACCCAAGGTTGCAGAAACATGCCACTAGTGAGTACCCAAGAGAAACACCACTGAGACCCTTCACCACAGTTCCTAGCAAAAGAGATCACCAGAATCCTGAGCTTATTTTGACTCATTTTGATTACAGGAGAAGAACCATGCTCACCAGTGCATGGTACATTCAAGTGAATTGTTCCTGCAGAGAGGCTGTGTGGGCTTAGGTGGACCCCTAGACCCCCTTAGTACCTGGCTGTGCTGGTACACTGGTCAATATTGAAATCAACCCCATCCTGGTGCAGAAACAAGCAGAACACCCTCAGTTTCTAACCAAACGAGCGCAACACAGGCAGGGCAAAACAATTGTAGCAAAACAGCACCATGCAATAGTTTTTGCCATAGACCTGGCTCAGTGGCACATCTCTTCAACTGT
Source organism: Upupa epops (assembly GCA_013397515.1). Taxonomy (NCBI): domain Eukaryota; kingdom Metazoa; phylum Chordata; class Aves; order Bucerotiformes; family Upupidae; genus Upupa; species Upupa epops. The sequence continues at coordinate 82,882 of VZRI01010096.1, read as the reverse complement.
GCAGGAGTGGATAAAATTGATGCTGAGAAAGAAAGTATCCTCCTTGGTCCTTAGAGCAATGAAGTCATATGGCTGTTCTTTGCTACTTGGAGGTGAATGCTTACAAGGTAGGAGCAGCAGCAATTCTTAACCATAATCAAACATATAATAATTAAATCAGGCTAGAAAGACTTGATTTTTCCAACGCTGGCCTACAGCTGGAGACAGTCACCGGGGGCAATGTCACTGCTTTACTAAAGTATATTTTATCTGGTGCATCATTTGATCTCGGTCAGTGTTGAAGTCCACCATGTGCCCATATGTGAAACCCACAGTAGGGTGGCAGTGCCGTCTGATTCATTTCCAGTGGGTTCTGTGGGGAAAGCTTGAGCCCTGGGCAGTAATTGACATTGGAAATCACCAAAGATGAGTCCGTTTTTGGAATCTCTGCCTATCGTCTGGATGTCATTGTTATAGCTAATTATGAATTTTTAACTACATAGCACAGTTACTAGCAATGTCTTCAAATAATAATGAAATTACAGTACTTCTGGCGTTTCTAGGAATCGGTGTATGCTGCAGTGGCACTGGTGTAGTGTTGTTTTAGAAAAATACGTTTGTCTGTGTGAGTACCCCTGTGGCTCTGTGCAGACAGATCTGAGGAAGAAGGTCTTCCTACCCATACTGACGTGACTTTGGTGAATCGGAACCGGGGGTCAGCCAGGGCTGCCCGCTGAGCTCAGTGCGCACGACCGACCGGCAGGGGTCACCAAAGCCCTTCGAGAGCGCCAGCGAAGCGGCCACGGGGTTGGCTGCGGCTGCTCTGCACACCCGCACCCTCCTCCTCTCCTCTTGGGTAACCCCTACCCAAGCGGAGAGAACCCTTCAGCCAGAGAGGTCACAAAGTCACAGAATCATTTCGGTTGGAAGAAACCCTTGATAATCCAACCCAACTGCTAGGTCACCACTAAATCATGTCCCTCAATAGTACTTCAACAGGTTAAAAGACCTCCGGAGTTGGCAACTCCCTTGACAGCCTGTTCCAATTTTTGATAACTCTTTCAATTAAGAAATTCTATCTAATATCCAACCTAAACCTCCCCTGTCGTGATGTAAGACGATTTCTTACAGCTTATCACTTGTTACTTGGAAGAACGGGCAGACTCCCTCCTTGCTCCGAACTCCTTTCATGTAGCTGTAGACAGTGAGAAGGTCTCTCCCAAACCTCCTCCTCTTCAGGTCAAACACCTCCAGTTCTCTGAGCTGTTTCTCAGGGTATTTGCACTTGTAACTCTCTCCCTCAAGTCCCCTCCATTCTAGGGCGAAGCCTTGCTGTTAGCAAGACCCTCGTTTGGAAAAGTGTTTGTGCCTGTACTTTGTTGGTTCACACGGCAGAAGCTGGGCACAATGAAAGGAGGGATATGGGCACAGTGAAACGAGGGATGTGCCTATAGCTGCTACTCCATTTCTTGGTGCTACACCAGGAGCATGGGTCGGGATGAGTCCCCACCGCTCTGGTCCCACTGCATATCTGAAAGCTGCCTCTAAAGGACCCCTGTCCCTAGGAATGGCATTTCTCTATAACGAAGATTCCGTTCCTGCTCCTCAGAGCTGTTTGGGATGGGAAACCAGGAGATGGCAGTCGTGTCCGCGGCAGGGCTGAGCGGCAACGCCGAGGCGGGACCCCCTGCCCCCAGCAGTCCTGTCGCCTCACTGGTCCTTCGTGTGTCACCATCAGCACCGGGCTGCGGAACACATCAGGCTGCAACTGTAAAGACTTTGTGAAGTTTAAAACTGCGACGTGGAATAACGTTCTTTCTGCGGGGCACTTCTGCACCGCTGCTCCCAGTTTATGAAGCGCTCAGCAATTAAGTAGTATTTTAGATTTTTTGGGGGTTTTTTGGTTTTTTTTCTTTCTTTTTTTTTTTTTTTTTAAATTCCCATTTAATGTTAGTGTGTTTCGGTTTGGACAGCAATTTTCTATGCATATGTTGTCTCTTGCAAACTGAGCATTATGTGTAATATTCGGACACAATTCGTTAGCTTATTAAAATTAAATTATTCCTGTTTAGCACAGGATATAATCCTGCACTTAGGCTTTTGATTCATTTGTTTGGCTTCACAACTTTTTATTGTGAACTCAGGATTTCAGTGCTACAAATCAGCCTTTGAGATAAGACCCTG
>VZRI01010096.1:0-80691 GCA_013397515.1 Upupa epops | reverse complement strand
CCCCCCTCGCTTTTGTAGTAGTAGTGACTAATTTATATGCCAGCCCCCCACTCTCCATCTAGCCTACTATTCATAAGCAACATATCAAGGGTGGACTAATGCCAGCAGAACAGCCTGTCTTTGGAAAGGCTTTTTTTTACCCTTGCTGGACTCTCCACTCACGCTTGCACAGAAAGCCTGTCAGTACAACCTCCACTGTTACCTTGTTTTCCTTGTGTCCTTTCCCTCCCCCTGCAACTCTTCAGCTTGTCCCTAATAAATAGCTTGATGCCAAGGAAGGTGCTAACGGGAGTTTACATCTGTTTTAGAAGTCAGTCTTTTGGAAATTGGTTTCGAGGAAGCAAAAGTCTCTCTGTAACTCTCACCTGAATATCTCACAGCTGATACAACTACCTTTATTTTTTTTTTTCTCAGGTTTATTACAAGCTGCCTCCTGAGCTTCTTGCTGAAATCTCAACCAGCTTTCCTTTTCCCAAGGCGAGGGATAAAGGAGGTCTATAAGAGTTCATGCTAATAATGACTCTCAATGCCTGTTTCCCACACGTCTTCGCTAGCACAAACAACAAAAATAGTCCACTTGCAGAAAATCTGATTCAGCTTTCTTGCGTTCCGCAATAACAGATGGATTGCTAGACTGTTTACTGTTGCTTCCCACAAACTTCCTGTTAGTAAACTCCTGTATTATTTATGAAATGGTAAAATTACAAAGTAGTATCTGGGCTGATTACTGCCTGCTGATGAACCACCACCAGAGAAACTTCTTGTACAAATATGTGCCTGGGAGCAAAGATCACCCCCGCTGCAGTTTTGGGGTTTTTTTTGGGATAGTATTTTTACAATGGGCTGTTTCACAATATACTGTGACCCTGTTGTGCTGGGCTCCCGAGCAGGTATTTCTTGCACCCAAACATTTACAGATGAATTGAGGTATCTGTGAATGTGTGAAGGAATGAGGAAGGGGGGTGTGTATGGAAGCCCGCATGCATGTTACAGAGATCAGCTATGAATAAGAAATGTTTAAAGCCTTTTTGTTTTACAATGACAGTGATGAATGAGATGTTACTAACATGGTATTAATCTCTGCTGACCTAGCTTAGGAAGGCAGCCCTCTCGGAGCTGTTGGCAAAAACCAAAGAGAATAGTGCTGTATCGATCACCTTCATGCAACTTCTGACATAAATAGTAAATGCGAAAAACCTTAATTTTCCTCTCGGTTTTGCTGTTAAACAGCACAAAACGCAGGAGCCGAGAGGAGAAATTTGTTTGCACTGCTTACTACAGGTTCTATTGATCTTCTCCGTGGGGTGAGAGAGGAGACCAGCCTAAAATCTGTTTGTACAATTGTATTGACAGAGCTAGAACATTTTAAAAAATAGTCTGTAATAAAAAAGAGCAAAACGTGATGCAGACCTTTGCAGACTCTTGTATATCAACAAAAGTACTTTTAGTGATTTTTAGAAGTTACACTTGATCTAACGTAGTAATTATGTTATTGCTTTGTTCCCTAAACCTCAAACCAGCAGTGCAGATTGAGCACTTTCTACTGTTAGCCCTGCTATCACGGATCATTCCCTGCATGAAGTTTAACCAAAAAAAACCCCAACAAAACTGATGTGCACTGTAGGCAACTGCAGGATGCTGCTTGAGTTGCAGAATACCTTTATAAAATCTGTATTTGTTGAGGAATGCTGTCAGATGGAACAGGGCATTAGCTGATCCTGGGGCAGAGCACATTGCTCAGTGTGTGTGAGACAGCATCACATAACCTGTCACTAGTTTCAAGTAGCAATAAGAATGTGTCTTTTCTGATCATATTCTCTCTTTTCTCTGCCTCCTTAAACACCCTTGCTCAGCGCTCCTGTTGACAGGAGAGGAATTATAAGTTATTAAGGGCAGATGATCAACGTCAGTATCTTCTGATGCTTCAATCCAACAGCAAGAATCTCGTGACAGATGTTTCTGTGTTTTATGCAAATAGGAACTTCATGGATCAGTTTTCCTTTCCTCCGTGGAATATATGCAACTGGAAAATAGAACTCCCGCTCCACGGCATGCAGTGAAAATAAATCATGCCACTGACCAAACAAGCAGCAGAGAGGAAGCAAGCTGTGGATGCAGAAAGGAAATCATCACGCTGCTGATTCTTAGGATCGCTTCTGGGTGTCTCACACAGTGTACACAGTGGTGTAGGTTGTAAGGGCTTTCTCTGTGATGATACTATCCCTAATAAGTTGTTTCAGAAAGGGAAAAAAAATTTACTTGGGTTTTGTCTAATGTTTCTTCACAAATGTTTTCTTTCTTAACATTTCTAATGTGCTGTTTTTATTCTCACAGTTGATGTGGATAGCTGCATTAGGTGTAATGCACAAGCATGTTAAAATTAGTGATACTGACTTAGAACATGAGGAAATTAGATTTCAGCTTCTACGCTGTAATAAGTTTGGTGCAGACATTTTTATAAACTGTATGGTTTTAATTATGTAGCACAGAAAGATGGAGATGTGAAAGTAACTGAAGAGAAGATGGAAAACTTCCCTTTTATTTATTAAAAGGAAAAAGCAACCCTCAAACTTAGTAAATTGGTGGAGGTTTAAAGGAAAGGTAATTTTACAAATTATTATGCAGTATATAAAAACTAACTTGTATTGAATGATTTCTGTAGTATCATGCAATAAGCATGAGTTGTGGAATATCGTGTATTACTACCCCAGAAAATCATCAGAGGTCTTAATCCTGAATGCAATCCTTTAAAAATGCTGTTTTATTGAATAAAATGAATACTGTTATTTTAGACTGATTTGTCCTTCTAATTTTATAAGAGTTCCTTTAAGCTTTCTATTCAAGCACTTTTCAATACCAGATGCTAGAGCAAGTCTCATGAATTGTTAGTCAACATGTCTGTACTTCATTTTCTCAGTGAGGATTTTATTAATCCTATATATCTTAGGTGTTTTAAAATCTATTGTGGTTCATGGATTTTTTTTCCCCCAAATTTTCATTTACAATTGAATTCAAAGCCTGTGTCTGGTACCATGTAAACATTCAGCCAGAAACTAGGATAAATTTTCTTTGTATCTACACAAAGCCTTGTCTTGTATCATAGTGTTTTGTAGAATCTTGCCCTCATTTCATGATCAGTCAAATGTAGGGAAGAGATCTTCATTTGGTTCGGATACACTACAGAATTTTGGTCAAAGTCTTTTTCTATTTGCCAGTTAATATTTTAATAAACATTACTGGATTTATGTAGATTTTAAAAAACTGGTTTCTTTAAGAATGCACCCCAACGAACTCCTGAGGGTGTAGTGCTGATATTAAGAAAGGAGGAAAGAAAGGGGCTACATGTTCAAATGACTATCATGCTGTACTGAATCCAGTTGAGATGAGCAGCAAATAATTGGCAATATGTTTGTACAGATTATATCATGTCTGCTTTTGCAAATGGCTATGCAGTTAGTGATGCTCTGCAGGTAAGGTACAGTTTTAGCTAAAACCTGTGTCTGAAGAATCAAATACAATTCTAGAATCAAGTATTAATAGAATAAACTTAGTTTTTTATAAGTGCAGCTGCATTTTCTATTTAATTATAGGCTCCCACAGTAGTAATTTTTCCTTGACCTGCTCAATCTCAAAAGTCAGAAAATTGCTTCTTTTTAAAGCTGACAATAGCACGGTATGTTTCCAAAGGAAAAAGACAAATTACAGAAAATCATTACTTTAAGCATATTGAAATGGCCAGGAAGAAATCCTAATTGAAAAGTTTGTTAAAATGAGAAAAAGTTAGCAGTGTTTTTTGGATTTGATTGTTGGGGTTGGTGCTTTTTTTGTGGGCTTTTTTTAATTTAAAAAGATTATTCTCATGCTGTTTGCAGTTCTACGAGTTGCTTATGATACAATGTCTTTCCTTTCTCTCAATTTCTGCTCAACCTCAGCACCTTTTTTCCTCTCTGATGTCAGACTAAACATTTTTTAGGAAATGAAGATTTTAACTGGAGAGTGATGAAATTGTTGATGTGTTTAATAATCTAAATTGATTATTGCCTCTGATGTTGGCACAAAGCTGGTGGGAATATTTGTATTTATGTGCATGGGCTTCAAAGCAGACTGTGAGCCTTTATTTTCCAGGAGTAGCTGGTGTTCCTTGCATTTAAACTTACTGCTCATTAACTGCATTACTCTCAATTAGCATATTTCTGAGCAGAGTTGTTCAGAAAGGAAAAAAGAGGAGGCATAGGCATCATAACATATAGGTTGTGCTGGAGTTTCTGGTTCATCTCCAGAGTTACACCATTGGAGTGGGGACTATCTTATAGGGATCAGAGGAAGGACCCAGGTCCACAAAGGCTTTTGGAGGAGCTGCTGAGAGCAGGCACTGTGGGAGGAGGTGGGCTGGCCAGCAGCAACAAGAGCTAGTATTTCCTGGTAGAAATAAGAACGACTCTTCACAGGCATCTCTTCTGCTGCCACATAATATCTGAAAAAAAGAGTTGTCTGCTGAGGTAAGTAGCCACGGTGATGTGCCTTCAGCAGTTTTTCAAGCAATTGTACAGAAGGAATTGCTTTCCTTGTGAAGAGCTCAAACTCTTCCCCATGCCCGTGTTCTCATCTGTGAATGACTGCAGCCCTTACAACTAGGCACAGGCCATAGTCCTGTGGGAGAAAGCAGTGATTTAACATGACTTATTATGAAGAAGACAAGCATTAGAAAAGTGTTTTGCTGTATTTTGTCTTACTTTCTGTGAACCAGCAGGTCACGTTTACTCAGGTGTCTGTAAGATATACAGGAATTCTAGTGAGAGGTGTCCCTGCTCATGGCAGGGGGATTGGAACTAGATGGTCTTGAAGGTCCCTTCCAAACTGAACCATTCTATGAAACTATGAATTCAGGAGAGTACATTTGCCTCTACACAAATGTTGGGGTAGCTCCATGGTGGTAAGAACAGTCATAACTATCACAACCATTCAGGTTTGTGCCTCACAATGTAATGATCTTGCTTAAGCAATTTCTGCACAAGGTACGACAGACATTTTTGTTAATTAAAAAAATAATTAGAAAAGTGAAGTTTAGATGTTCAAGTTTTAGTGCTGGTTAATTAGGCACAGAGTAGTGTTTTCAGTTTCTTGGTTCATCTAGACCTTAGATCTGAACTAGTGTCAATGGATGCTGAATGATCTGGTTCCCAGTGTTAAGGACAACTTGAAGCAAGCAAGGGGAGCAGAACTGTGTCCTCCATTTCTACTTCTGCTGGCCTGGATGTCTCGCAGCTGCTCAGAGCAGGGATCACTGAGTCTGTTCTCCACTCCAGCACTGCATCTCTTCTGGCTTGTAAATTGGAGGAGCTGTGTGCAAAAGCAGTCAGCTTCCAAGCACAGTTTTGCTAATGAAAAGTGAGGTAAGATTAGTCATACTCACCTGATCCTTTTGCTTTCTGCAATTTTATTTCTTTCTTCATTGGGGTGAAAAAGTGGGAATTTACAAGTGTGGGTGTGTGAGGATCTTTCTTTGGGTTTCTTTTGTGTCTAAATTTTCAGACATCTCTCAGACTGTGCTGTTGTTGTTTTCTGACCCACCTGGTCCCAGACCATGCTGATTTACTGAGTCCCATTTTCATGAAAGCTGAGTTGGGGGACTCAGTGGAAGGACCTTGACCCTGCTCCAGCATCTCTCAGGGAGATCTCTTTGTTGGGTGCTTTCTGACTGAGGCCTCCCCTGAAGATGAAGGTGATTTTTACTAGTCAAAGTGGGGAGACAACAGGAGGAAGAATAAACATGAAAATTGATGCAGTCAACTGAACTTGTTCAGACTGATACCAACCTAGGACATTCAGACAGCAGCTACCCCAAGGTTTCCCTAACCTGGGCACAAGTGAGGCAAATAGTGGTGGGAGAATGAAGTGAACAATTTCTCCAATGTATCAGGCAGAACCAGGCTTTTCTTCAATATTAGGCATATGCTTCTCTTTACTTCTCTTCTAAAGAAACTTTTTATTGCAGACTATAAAAGGGATTAAAAAAATAAACCCATCTCTGTGGACCCCTGGGCTGCCTCTATGTTACCCAAGGACAAAGTTGCAAATCAGGACCTTCCCTGTATAACAGTATTTATAAGGTAAATTTCTTGCTAAATTCTAACAGTAAAAACAAAAATTTGAAAGAAATAGCTGTGCTCAAGTGTCATTTGAAACAAAAAGGAAAATAAAAATAATTAACCACATTCTTAAAAACATCAGCCAGAACTTCCCTGGAAGCATCAAAACCAGCATTCCAGATAAAAGCAGCATGATGTGAAAAGACCTGATCAGCAACAGATTGATGTCTGGGCTTGGGGACTAATGAAAGAACTTAAAGACTTGGCTAGAGAATGTATCTTGAGAAGCATAAACATGCAAGAGGATGCCAAACCATGAAAGGCTTCCTTTGCACTGAGAACTCAGAAATCGGCGTGTTGACAAGCAGGGAAGTCAGTGCTGTAAGCAAAGCACATAGGATCATGAATAAACTCAGCCTTTGGGGTCCTGAGATGAGATCTAGAAAGGGAACGACCTATTTAGCCACAATCTGAAGTTTCTACACCCAGCATTTCAATGCTGTCAGGCCTCGGACCTCACCGTTCAGATGCTGGTGCTGACATTCCACAGGCTGGGATGGCCAGGCCTGATTTAGGTAGTGTGTGTTAGTGTTTAGTTGTAGGAGGAGATGGAGAGAATTCCAAGAGACTGGCTTTTTAGCAGGCTGGTTGAGCCATTTGTTCAGGCGATGGAAGAGACAAGTTTAATTTCCTGCTCAAATGCACTGCATTCTACGGCCTTTGGCTTAGCAGGAGGCTCCTGGAGTGCTTTCCCAGAGGGCATATATGCTTCCTCCTGTGTACCGGGTGAGAGCCTGGAGGCTGTGTGGGGCTCTGAGCTGTTCTTCAGCTGGCACAGCACATCAGAGACAGATGTACACCTCAATCTCCATGGCAGCCTCCATGGAGCTACTGCAGCAAGAACACCAGCTTGAAGCATCTGAGCAATGGGCAAATCATGGGAAAAGATACTGCTCCTTTGGTTCTTAACTGTGAGACTTGGCTACCCTTTACTAACTAGGGAAGTCTGTCTGGGATGCCATCAGTGAGGCAGTGTTCTTCTCTTGTAAGAAGAAAATACATTTTTTCTGTAGCTGTACTTAAAATTGGCTAGTTTGATAAGTCACCTAGAAATAACAGATTTACATATGACTCAAGATAGCTATGAAAAGAAGAAGTTATTATAGAGTTAAATAGGTCCTAGCTAATGTGCAGTCTGATTTTTTGACAGCTGAACTTGGTTTTAAAGCTATATGCTGAGGAAAGTAGATGTATCTGTGAAAATATGGGATGTGCACGTTGTAATCAGGAGAAAAAGAAAAGACCCCCCCATCTCTTTATCTCAAAGGGCAACTTGAGTGGGCAGTCCAAAGGAGAAACCATCAATGACTTCATCTTTCGCGTTTAGCCAAAAAAACCTACCACATGGGCACCCAAGCTAAAGCTTGCCTCCGTCTGTTTTGGAAGAGATCTTGAAAGTTCTTTAAAGTTGTTGACTCACTTTATTTTTGCCAGGCCTTGTTCCTGTGTAAGCACACCCATCCAGGCACTATCATTCCTTGAGATGTACTCATGTTATTGTCAAATATCTCCTGCAGGCTTAACACCTACCCTGGGAGGATGCTGTGAAGCACTGCAGGCACCTCTTCTTTCAGCAGAGCGATTAACGACTGTGCAGCTGATGGCTCTCATTCTTGTTCTCTTGGCAGGGATGGTATCACTAAACTTGAGCTCACTTGTCACAATGGCAATAGAGTTGGAATTTAATTATCTGCTGGAGAGAAGCCCTGACAGCTGTGGCGTAGGTTTTTCAATGTGGATGTTGCCTGGATCGCAAGAAAAATATCAAGGGCTGGTGAGAACAACCATGTTCTAAAAGCATCCGTGCCTGGGTTAGACCACTGCCTACTGAAGAGGTACGTGTGATTATCTTGAAGCTATTTATTGACTATCATGTCAGATTGTGATTAGAGTTTGTCTTTACAAAAAGTTGTCCTTAGGAATCCTTTTATTTTGTCAAAAGTAACTTTCCTTTTCCAGGGCTTAGGTTGGAAGTCCCATACCCCTGGGTTTGACTCTGGCTTGTGTTTGTTGGAGGAAAAGCAATGGGTCAGCTGCTAGCTCCTAAACCAATGTCTGTCTGAGATGGCCTTCTGGTAGTGAAAACTAGCATTAGCATCAGGTAAGACCACATAATTTTAAACACTGATAAAGTTAGTAAATATTAAAAACAGAAGAGAAGGGAAGAGTTTAATTTGTTCTTGGCTTGTTTTTTTTATAAATTTTTATGGAGTTTTTTTTGGTGGGGTACCATTCCCTTAGCTTCTTATGATGCTTAATCCCAGGCATTAAAAAAACACTAGGGCACAGTTTGGTTGTTTTATTTTTACAATTATTTTTCCTTTTGGCAAACAAGTATTTATATAATTAATCCTCTGAAGTAAATGATGTGCTTTGAGATGCTGAAGACACTTCTAAAATGATTTCTAATACACACGTGTCCTAGAGGAGGTTCAGATTGGATATTAGGAAAAATGTCCTCACAGAAATAGAGGAGGTTCAGACTGGATATTAGGAGAAAATTCTTCACAGAAAGAGTGGTGAGGCATTGGAACAGGTTGCCCAGGGAGGTAGTGGAGGCACCATCCTTGGAGTTAAAAAAACGGGTAGACATGGTGTCTCAGGAGATGGTTTTGTAGTTAGAGATTTTAGAGAGAATGGTTGGACTTGGATGATCTTGCAGGTCTTTTCCAATATTGATGATTCTACGATTCTAAGTAGATGATGTGTTTTGTGAATAGGAAGTTTTTTCATTTGGAATTTGTTTGTCCCACTGCCAATCTTAGAGGTGCACCCTTTCACCCAGAAGCATACATATCTAATCCTAAAGTCAGACAAAGATTTGCCTCCTCTCTTGTGGGCCTGAATCTAGTTACCTCCCAGCATTCAGAAACATTGTCTCTTGAAGATTGGAAAAGGACCCCCTTCTCCGTGAGGAACTTTTGGGTGCCAAGCCACACTCATACACCCACTTTCCTTCTCACACCCCAGAGGCTACCACATGTGCCTTCAGGCATCTTCTGGCCATGTCTGCCTGGCTCACTCTGAATCCTGGGGTGTGCAACTGCAGTGCTCCTGGGAGATAAGGTGGAGAAGCACTTTCACTGTGTAGGGGAGGGACCCTGTAATAGCCATTTAGAGAAGACAGGTCGTCTTTGGTTTTAACGGTCTTTTTCTGCTTCATACTTTTCTGCTTGGAGCCTTTATTTGTACTTAATATGTGTGAGTTGCTTCTGAACTCTTTAGCACACCATGAGGTTAAACTATGTTTGATGTAAGCTGATGTTTTGTGAATCTGTCATGCCTGAAGCATCCCGGGCTAAATCTGGAGGTTAGACCATCGAATTGCTCTGCAGGGGTATCTACCACCTATGTGTGCCCTGACATTTCCTGAGAGAAACTGGGGGGAGCTGTAGTTAGGCTCCATGCTGCCAGCATGGGCTGAAAGGGAGGACCTGTCTGAGAGAGAGCTTTGAGAAGGCCTTTCTTCTCCAAAAGCATATGTATTGTGATGTGTTTATATTAGGCACTGGCAGCTCTTGATAACTGCTATTAGGATTTAAAAAAAATTGGGAATTCTGGAGTTAAAACTCCGCATGTTACATGAAGATAATACTTAATAAACACAAATACATGGTAGGACTTTTTTTTTTCCATCCTCTTTATATGACTTTTAGACTTACAAGCTTTTATCTCATTTTATGAGGCCATGTGAAATAAATTAAATGTAATGCAAGATGCTGTTAAAAAAGATTTTATGACATCAAGAACTGGGTCTATATTAGGACCAGATCCTACATAGACTTAAGGATGTGAGTAATTTTGCTCCCATAGATAAGCTATGAATCAACCATGGCTAACCACTTAAATGTTCAGAATCAGGCCCTCATTTTGGACACACTTCTCATTGTTAAATCAATGTGAAAGTGAAATCTGTCTCCTCTCAAAAGGAAATTGCCAAGACTTTCTACGCTGAGATTTGGAATCTGTAGAAAACGAAGCCTTTTTATTTTTTCTTCTCTCCAATAATCTGTTCAGTGAACAAGCTGTGAAAAATAGTTCTATATTTTTTCCATGTGATGCAGCAGACGGTAAATTTCCATTTAAAAGAATGATCAGAGTAGCTGCTGGCACTGAACTCTGTTGTCTTAGTCAAATCTACTTACAAAGAGTTTACAGCAATACAATAATTTATTATTTCACTCAACCAGAAATCAGATTAAAAAGGCAAAGGGGAAGCCTGAAGTAGGTTCATGGTCAGAATTCTTTTCTTTCATAACATCTTGCTTTTCAAAAAGCAGGAGTTGAGATCAGTAGTTTTATGTGTAGGGAGAATATTTCTTTTCACCTCTACTTTTGTGTGCTGTGAAATAATCAGACTTCACACTTCTATAGTGCCTTTCTTCTGGGGATCTGAAAGCACTTTACAAACAGTAATTAAAGTCTCACAACACCCATGTGGAGGTAAAGCAGCATTGTTGGTGTACCTAATGCAGAATGCCTAACCTGATTCTTTAAGTACTAGACAAGGACTAGAGTATAATAATGTAATAGTCAAAGCAAATTAATCTGCCTGAATGGCTAGGAGCATGTGTCTGTGTGTGTGTGTATATATAGATAGGTATATATTTATATGTGTGGGTGCATACGTGCTTACATACATGTGCATGTCTGCAGACATATATTTTGCTGTATACCTTAGGCTATACTTAATCTATCTTGCATGACCTGCCCATTGCTGTTTCAGGTGATAACAATGAGTGAGTGCTGCTGCTTTGCTTTGCACTGTGCCTTGGGTTCATCTACAAAGCTGTATCTCCTAGGAAATCCAGGGAAAGTTCTCATTCTAATTAATTGGACTGGGATTGCTTTTAAAAAGCAGAAATATTAGTTTTCTTGGGCACCAAGTTGTTAGGCAGGGGGGACGGACGGACGGACATGATCCAGAAGGGGGTTTAGCCCTCAAAGCCCCTCTGTCAAAGGTGCTGGTACCTCCCCTATTCTTTCTCCAGCACCTTAACAGTAGCCTTGGCTTTTCCACCTGAGTTGTTAACATTGTCTACATTAAAATATGTTGTGTTATTTTACACACTTTACAGAAAGAGTGCTATCCTCCATGAGAGGGGCTTTTAACCACACTTCTGCAGAGCTGTATTGCCTGTACTCTGCTGGACAGGCGTCCATCTCACACCCCAGGGAGTGGAGCTGCATTGAGTTTTCCCATGTCTCTACCTTTGCTGCTTTTTTTTGCACTGCTGTGGAGCTTCTCCACATAGCTCTAGGCCAGAGCCATCTCAGCTGTGCGTCTGTGTACGTCTGACTGAGGAGGCTGAATTCACTGGGTTTCTCTAGTCTTATGAAAATTGAGTGGAGGAACTAAGTGAAAGAAGGAATCCAAGCTGAAGGACTGAGCAACTCCTGTTTCTATTTTCCACTTGGCGGTGCAGTGCATCAGTTTTTCTCCTACTTGTGCAGCCTGGGAAAACACAGAGCTAAGCTGTCCAGCTTGTCTTGTCCTTACACAAGTCAGATAAAAAAAGTGTTTTCCTAGAGGTTACAGAGTGCCATTATCTTCTTTGTTTGGGCCAAAGCTGTGGGGAAATAGGTCCACATGACCACTGTGAGTTTGGAAGGTGGTCAGATGACTACTAAGAGCAAAGTGGTCCCTGATGCTGCAAGTTACAATTTAAAAATTCCTTTGGGTCACCAGCGTTAGAGGAGTTTCTTAATGTTCATTGTGTCTCCTTTCTGCTAACTTTGCTTTCTTTGTCTGATGTAGGTGTAAAACCTTCAGTGCAGAGAGCACATCTTTTTTCTCCGTGAATTGTCATACAAACTTAAGGTGGTACCTAAATATTTAATAATAATATTAGTGATGAAGTTTGGAGTCCTGGAGGGATGTGCCTGCTGCCTTGCTGATGCAGGATGTACAATGGGGATTTTCTTTTGACTGTTTAATTTCTCTACTCAACTCATTTCCAGTAGCACCTTGGTAAGGCTATTGGGACACACTACTCTTTGCTGGGTATGGCTTAATTAGAACTGGGCAAAGAACCACTTTTCTAGTTTGAGACTTCAAAAGCAAAGTCCCCCAGAATACATGTTTCTTTGTCACAAAATTGAAACCCGGGGAAAAGGTGGTACCTTATAGTAACTGTCCTCTGTCTTTAAACATCTTTATACTGAAGAGGCAGCTACAAGTGATTTCCAGATCACATTTCTGAACAAGCATTTGAACAAATGTACACAACACCAGAAAAAAACATGGACTTTTCTGAAAGGTTCATTTTTGCACAAGACCTATTGCTTCATGTAGTTCCTACCCTTGGCTTAGTTGTAGTGTCAACTGAAAGCACCCCAAGGAGAGTCCCGCCAGTGCCTTGCTGCAGCATCCACCAGACCTTTGGTGCCCGGAGCAGTGATGCCTGGGCAGCCCAGAAAAGATCCCATAGCGGGATGTGAGGCCACCTCTGTGGGGCTTTGCTTCCTGTCACCCACAGACACTAGGCATGCAGAGTGCCTTAGCTGGCCCTAGGCAAACTGATACCCCATGACGGTACTTAACTTGTAAGGGCTATTCTCAGAAGTATTTTCCTTTCTCCTGGGATGAGCTTCCTCTCTCGAGGGTCCTTCAGGTGTGAAGGGTTGGAAAAAAACTTTTTTTTTTTTTTCCCATTGCAACAATAATTTCAGTGTGTCCATGCAGAGGAGAAGCACCAATGGCCTTCTGCTGGTGACGTGTCAGCTGACAGCATCATGCTTTGCAGCTGGAGCAGATCTAGGGTGGGGTACTGCCAGGTGGCACCCAAAAAGAAGAAATCTGTGAGATCTCTGCTACTGGAGTTGGTAGGAGAGAGGATTGCTTCTGGTGGCGAGAACAGACATCCAAAGCAGAGAGCCTTCAGACACTCAAGCCTGGGGCAGCATCACAGAGCCATCCTCAACAATCTGCTCAATGATTACTCTTCCTTTTCAGTGATCTAAAAGATTTGAGAAGAATGGTTTGGCTATACAATTAGGTAAATTTTATAAAAGAGGCTTTATGCTGTACCTTACTTTTTAATCACTGTAGCAAATAGCAATTAATTCCAAATAATTAAGACAAATACACACATTTTTCTAATTCATTTATAACTTAATTGATATCAGTGTGTATGTTCAGTCTTCACTAATTGCACAGTTGATAATTCTTTATGACTTTGAAGAGTCCAATATTTTCTGTCTTTACTGGCTGCATCCTCTTAGCATAATCGTAGTCTTAATTTTGTTTAAGTTATGCTAAAGCAAAATATGAATCTAAACCACAGGAGGCAAATAAAACATGTCATTGTACAGTTCACTACGTTTTATAAGACCATTTTACAACAGGAAACATCCACTCATTCTGTTCAACAGAATAAATGGCATCTAACCATGCTTTAAGGACCACACTCATCTTTAATCTGATTAGTTTCTGTCCTTATTACAAAATGCAGGCATCTTTACCAGGTCTGATGCTTAATTTTATATACAATCAAGTGTGGGCAAGCCCTGCTGCCTCCAACGTAATAATTTCAACGTTGTTATTTACCTCGAGTCTCCCTGGGCGGAAGCAGGGTACCATTTTGCCCACTGTGCAGTGTGTTGTGAGTCTGTGCTGAGGGAACTGTTATGGTCCTATTGTCACAGGCAGGATGAGATGGAGATGTGAAGGAAGGCCAAGCTCACAGTCCACTGCCAGTTGGAGTTTGGGGAAGATGAACCTGGTGCCTGGTGCTGGTCAGGCAGCAGGGAAGGAGTGGGATTGTGGAGGCAGGGGCTGACATTGTGCTGGGTTGATGGATGGGCAGGGGCAGAGCAGGGTGGGTGGTTTGGGACGTTGGAGCAGACTGTCAGCATCCTTCCCTGCTGTGCTGGCTTTGGGGCACAGTCCCATGCTCAAAGCGGGACTCAACTAAAGGCTGTGTGGACGTGTGACAAAGCAGGGCTGGGATGCTCATGGGGCAGCTTTGGAGGTGAATCTGCTGAAGCAGAGCACTTTGGGGGATGCTGTGAGGATGCAGCACTGCAGTCACAGGTAGGAACACTCTCCCACCTGGAGAATCACATGGTGATGCATCTTCCCTGCCCTGCATCAGGCAACTGTGAAAGCAAACTGTGCCTTAAAACAAAGACTAATGAGGAAAAAAAAAATCTCCCAGACTCTCACAGCTTTTTATTCTGCTCTTCCCATGGTGTCCAGCATCACTGCCCAAGCCATCCTGCCCCAAACCGTCGGAGTAGGGAGAGGAGAGTCATGGCTGGCATGTAGTTCAGCAGCAGGAGCCGAAGGGCAGCCAGGAGCCCATTTGCTAATAGCGTTGCCTGGTCAACCCCTGCCGGCTGGCACATGGCTTTAACCAAGCGCGGTGCTGCGATCCCAGCAAAGGGGCTGCCTCCAGCGCGGGCTCTGCTCGGCCCCAGGATGAGCAGAGGAAAACGGTGATTTCACCGGTAGCCAAGTTCCTTCCTCTGGCTCGCTTTCTTTGCTACTGCTTTCCCCCCCCCTTTTAAAAAATTTTTAAAATAATGTTTAACACTTGTACAATTTGGTGAAATTACCAGCCCAAGAGGACAGAGGGAGAAGCCAGTCTGTTTAAAAAATAAAAAGAGGACGTGATTACCTTGCTGAAGCTGTACTTTCTATTTTCTCTTCCAAAAGAGACAAAGGGAATAAAAACTTAAAACCCAGTGGTGACGACAGTGAAGCAATCATGCAGTCACTGGATACCTTTGTTTCTGGGAGGCGTGTAGTCATTTTTACATGTCTGCCACTGGGTGTCAAACCTTTCTTTTCTTCCCCTTTCCATTTTGGATGGCCAAACTGATTATCTAAAATAGAAAATTAGCACACAATGGCTTTACTCTGTGATACCCCTTATGCAACTAATGGGCAAATCTTGTTAATTGGTTGTAAATGCCAGCAGGTTGCCAAGATAATACTTCAGAAATAAGCGGGTATTCTGATAATTACAGCAATCTTCATCTATAAAAGCTTAAGTAGATGAAGTACTGGCTGGCTTAAAACCAAGATTTATCCCGCTGCACTCGCATTAAAAGGAAAAATAAGATGAAAACAATAATGTAGCAAAACAATTATATAGCAGGAAGCGTTGTAGGTTTTAGAGATTGTGAAAACTCAGAAAGTAAAACAGTGCTGTAATAACCAGTTATGGAAAAATAGGCCATTTACATTTGTGTATAATTAAATAGTAGGCTATGCAATTTCACTTTTTAAAGTAAACTGCCTTTTCCTTTTTTTATAGGGCAACGTAGCCATAATTGCTGCATTAAAGCTTTAATGAAAGAAAAAAGCAGCAGATCAAGATGACATGTAACATCCACATTTGTGCTGTGGTGTTCTGCTTGTTTAGTAATGGGAAGCTACTGAGGAGATTAAAATTGCAGAATTCTTCATAGATTTTTTTTCCCCTTGAAAATTGCTATAGGAAGATCATTCAAAGTCTAAAATACGTACAATTTATTTTCCTACCTTCAATCCACGAGGATTTAATGGCTTTCCTAACTCCCTGAGAGTCTGAAGAAATACTTTCTTGCAAAAGGGGGATATTATTTCAGCTCATCAAAATTATCAGAAGTAAGCAGTTCAAACTTGTTGTGTGGAGATCTCGCCTCATGTTTTAGACTATTACTGCAAATGCCGAGCGGTATTTTTTAACTCCATGTTGCTTTTCAGCTTTCCTGTCAGAATTATCAACAGGTTGGTAGAGAATTTTGTTATTTGGCATTTCGATATGTTTCTTTTTACATGTTACAGACAAATTGTGAAGTGCAGCAAAGCCAAACTCAGCCGTGTTAAAGCTTCGAAATAAGGGTGAGAGCTTTCAAACCAAATTTTTGTCTGTGATTGTAAGATATGAGAGTTTACACTGGTGGAGGAGAAAGCCTTTTTTGTTTTTGCTTCCATGACCTCGGGTGCAGCTCACAGACTGTTTCATCATCGATGTCTCTGCGAGGAAGAGGCGGTATGCTTTGGCAAGCTTTGGCAGGAGCAGCTCAGAGGCAGGAGGAATGAGCACAGGGCAGTGCTGAGGGGCTGCTCTGCTCAGGGTTTGGGTACAAAGGTAACACCTAACCAAGTCACCTTCCTGGTGTGTGGTCTGTGTGGTTAATTCCCACGTAGAAGTCCCAACCTGGTTTAGTGCTGCTCTGCCTGAAAAGTATGTCCACTCTGGGGTCAGACCACACAGATGTGCATTCCCAACACGGCCCTGGTTGTGAAGCATTTGCATTTTCCCACCTGTGAGAAATAGGCTGCCGTGTGCCCGGTGGTAAGATCAGCCCTGTGGGATGCTGGTGGCTGTGTTGGAGATAAGACTCAATCACAGCATGCTGTGGAATGCTAGATTTGAGCGTAAGAACTGTCTCTCAGTAATCTTCTTACCAAATATTTGATGGGGACGCCTTTCCCATGTGTGGCCCTGCAATATCAGCCTGAAACCTTTCTTCACATGTTATCCATGAAAAAATAAAAAGAACCCACTGAACAAACGGACAACTTTCTGCGCTGACAAACCCCTTACATTCTGCCAGATAAAAAGGTGCATCCTGTCGCCTCAAACCCACCAGGTAAACAAGGCCTGAGAGTGCAGGAGCTATAGGGTGTGAGGCCAGCCCTGCTGCTAGCCAGCACATGGCCCTGCACCTTGTAATGGACTTTCCTAGTTGGTACATAATATATGGCACTTGTCCAGAGTGTGGCTGCAGGAACCAGCGGAGGAAGAAATAACTTGACGAGATCCTTTAATGGATCTGTCTCCCTTGTTTTCTAGTAACAAAATAAATAGGAGACTTTTTCAACCGACTTGTATTTCCATTTATGTTTTAAAAATTCATAAGCATAGGTTTCATACGATGGTATAGTTACTATGGTAATTGTTTATTAATCTGGAGGAGCTTAGTAATTACCACAGTTGAGTTTATATAACTCAAACCCAGAGTTAAAGTGCGGGTATGATTTCTTTACTCATCCATCTTTTAGACACTTTCTTCAACTTTTTTTTTTTTATTTAACAGAATATGCATTTCCCCTCTCACTTCTACTTTTATCCAAGTGCGTACGTTTCTGGAAGTGAAGAGAGAGTGTAAAAATGAGAGAGAAAAGCTTGCTCAGAGTTGGCAGGCCAGGACAGCCAGGAAAAAAATGTGTGGAGTTAAGTAGCAGGTGCATTTGGGATATTATTTAATTAAAAAAAAAAATGTTTTTTTTCTTTTTTCACTGGAAGATGGCTCTTTTGGGGCAGAGGAAAGCAGGTGGCAAGGTAGGAATGCTGCAGCAGCCTCCATGACCAGCCTGGGACTGCTCCTCTGGTGGAGTGCAAGGCTGAGGGATGCTAAGGAGGACAAGTGCGATGCATCGCCCCACAGCTTGGGTGCTTGTATGCGACAGACATGCACACACAGGAGGGAAAACACAAGAGCTGGGCTAAGGGCAAATGTCTGGCTAGCTTTGGCATTTGCGGTTTTTAGGGGTTATATGTGCTTTTGCTAAAGGAGAACGCAGGATTGGGAAGGTCCCCTGCAGGTGCACCACAGCCCTTGGGGACACCCAGTGCTCCTCAGCCCTGCCAGCCCCTCAGGGGAGTGTGCTCACTTTTCCTGGAGAAACTTCATCTGCAGATGAAATTCATTCATTCAAACATAGTTATTTTGCTGCTTTTTCAGATAAGCACCACCAATCCTATCACAAGGCAACTGTTTTCACAGTTAACACCAATGGTCTTTAGAAGCCCAAGAATCAGAAGAGAACACAAATATTTTTCAGCGGGTTTTTCTTTCAGTTTCTCTAAAAGCTCCTTTGTCCCAGAGAGCAAACAATTTTGCTCACAGTGAATCTTCTTGTCTTGATTCTAGTTTGGGGACAATTCATTGCCATGGCTTTGTCTGTACTGGCCCATCAGAACCCAGGAGCAGGCAGGTTCTAGGCGACCCCTCCTCACCCATCCCCACTTCATTCCCCACCAGCTTGTGTGGCTGGCGGGCTGGAGAAACTCCTCGCTCGGCCTGGCTTCATTGCTGAGAGTTTCACATTATTTATATGGAAAAAGTGCAGGATGCCATCTCTACGCTCGCTCTGCCTGCATAAATTGCACGTGTTTATTATTCATCGTAACACAGCACATTCTCTGTTTCTGTGTCACTTGTCACTAATCACTTATGCATCTGATGTGCGGATCCAGAGCAGGTTCTTAAGCATTCCTGGCTCCGAAACATAAGATATGCATGGGTAAGAGTTTATCCCACCCCCAAAATAACAAC
Organism: Upupa epops; assembly: GCA_013397515.1. Lineage (NCBI taxonomy): Eukaryota > Metazoa > Chordata > Aves > Bucerotiformes > Upupidae > Upupa > Upupa epops. The sequence continues at coordinate 62,266 of VZRI01010096.1, read as the reverse complement.
TTCGATACATTTTCAAAAGGGAAAGTGCATATGTTACAGTACTCAGGAGCAGCAATAACCAAACTAGCTGAGAAGTGACACGGACTTGGGTTATTTTCTTGTTGGTTTTTTTTCCCCTCTTTTTTCTTTTCTTTTTTTTTTTTTTTTTGGGTTTCTCTTTAGTATTTCATGAAAGTGTGTAAAAATCTTAACATTTGAATGCCACACGCTTCGTTCTGCCTATGAGCTAAAGGACATTTCTCTAAAAGAAACATACGCTCCTTGTTCCTTGTTTTGATTCCCCGTACAGCTTGTCACAATGCATTTACATTTTGTCCATACATTTGGATTTGCAACCCGAGCTGTGCTTTTGAGGAAGGGATGCAAACTCTTTCCTTCAACTTTTCGGCAGCCTGCTGTGCGCAGGGCACATGCCTTGCACGCTCACTCCACTGGTTTCTTCCCTGACCCTCTGCCTCACATCCCAGTGGCTGCTCCTGGCAGGGCTTGGCTGGTTTTGTTGGCCCTCAGCTGGGGAAAGGCTGTTTCCTAGTCTCTTTCTCTCCCATCACTTCTTACACCTTCCCAGCTTGCCTCCTAACCCATAGGAGTCAACCACTGAACTGCAGTGAGTGATGGCACTATGCCTACCCCAGTTTTCCCTCCACATTTCTTTCTCTTGTAGCCCTGGGAAATGCCAGAAATTGTTCTTTCCTTGCACAGATCTGCTCTGGGAAGCACCATATACTTTGTGTTTAAGACATGGCCTTTCCCCCAACTCCTTCTCACAATACCAGCAGAGCAGCAGTATTGATGTAAGGCTGGGGATGAGGGCAGCACCTGCATGAAGATTGCTGATCTGGAGTGGCCTGGGTATGTAAATAATTGTTATTCAGCAGGGTAAATCCCACCAGCCAAATTGAGAATATGGAAAACTTGCCTGCATTTCAAGACCCACCTGGATCTGTGTTCCTGTGCAACTTGGTCTGGGTGATCCTGCTGTGGCAGGAGGATTGGCCTAGATGATCTTACGAGGTCCCTTCGGATCCCTAACGATTCTGTGATTTTTCTGGTAGTTGACCCGATCCTTCTGCAGTGCTACAAATCTGGCAGCTACTGCCAGGGATGGATCCATCTCACATCTGTGAGTTTAAGGTGTGTGAGCTCCTCTATTAGACATCTGCAATAGATGGCTATTCCATACTTCTGTCAGTCTGTGACTCACCTGTACCACTTCAGCCTACAGTGAAAGAGGTATGATTTTCTCCTGATCTTGTGGGAGAGCAACATGCGGAGCAGTCAGCAGAACAATAGCCAGAGTGACGCATGTTTACCAAAATTGTGGGGGTTTTTTGCACCCAGCATATGCAGACCAATTTTTTTCTTACTGTAGAAATAAGAGTCACAAAGCCAGTAAGACTGTACAATGTCAGTGTTTTCTTCCTGAAGGCTGCTGAAATAGAGGACTGCTTACCAATGACTCCAGCTGGAAGCATGACGGGTTCATCCAAGGAGACAGTTTTAACTGTTCCTTGTTCTGCCGGTATCTGTTGGGAACAATCTTACTAGCAACCTCCAGTTGCAAGTCCTCCTTCTTGAATGAAGTCAGCCCTATGTTAACATGAGAGAGGCAGCTTGAAATTAGGATACAGAAAACTCATGCCAAAAATATGTCAGCTTGGAAGGTCATTAAGAATTATCCATTTGTGCATGTTCACATGCCAGCAGTACCTTACGTGATTACCTTGGAGGGATAGATTTGTCTAATGAACATATGAATTAACAATATAAAATTGTGGTTGATAAATCAAACAAGAATTTACAATTTGGCAACGCATCTAAACCGGAATAGAGTTTCACTGGATGAAAATGTGAGAGGAGCTGTTGGTGTTCTTTGCTAAAAATGACTCTTGGTGGTATTTTTCCGCTTCATGACACCGCGGTTGTGGGTGACTGATCTAAAAACCAGCCTGCATGTACCTCAGGCCAAGACAAGTTGTTCTGAAGATCTTGGCTCACCATTTCCAATAGTTATATTTTTCATACCTCTCTACCTATACCTTTACTAATACTTTGGTAAACCCAGCTTAAAAATTAATCCAGAGTGGCACTGGCAGACAAACTCTGGGCTTCTAAACCATATAATAGTTGTAATTCTGGTTAGGTGTTTTTAAATTTAGACACTTCGATAAGAACAGCTGAAGTTTAACTCTGCTTTTCTGCACCGACACAGTGCAGGAAGGGGGTTTTGATTTTTGTCTCAGAAAGATTGACTGCATTAGTAGCTTCCTGAGTTGTGGATTATATCGCCTCTCAAATAGTTTCAAAGGTCCAAAAGAACAAGTTTTGAAAAATATCTTCGACAGGTGGGCTGTTTTATTTTTTTCTTCAAAAGCTTTACTGTTCTGTTCTGAGTGGCTAAGATCAATGCAATGTACACACTGGGCTTGTTTTGAAAATAAGATCGTACTAGCAGATGTACTTACTTTAACACTTATGATTAACTCTTAGCAATTCCTTACTGTGTCTTCATCTTTTCGGCTTGTGTTGTTTTGGGTTAGAGGCTGTCCCAGTGCACAGGTAAGCATCAGCAATTTAGGACTGCTGGGGCCCAGCTCTTGTCAAGCTGCAGCTTAGAGACCCAGATAACAAGAAAGTACCGAAGGGGTTGTTACATTCCATTACTTTGTGTGATTAATGCCTCACTGTGTGCTAATGAATCCAAGTTAAGTTGTAATCGCTTTGAAACAGAAGATTATTGAGGGTTTGTTTAACTTGATATGAAGGGATAGCTTCATCCTGTTGGGTCTGTAGTGCGCTGAGTAGCACCTCTCTTGCAAATTTAAAATTACCATAGTAAAATCTGCTTTGTACTTGAGGTGAAAATTTCAAGGGACGCTTATATCAAGTCTTGTTTATAAAACTGTTTGAGCAGCCACAAAATGGGCAACATCTGTTATTGAAGCCCTGCACATCATGAGACCAGACAGGGTTGGTGTGTCCCTGGCTGTGGAGCACTGCATAAGGGCATCTCTGCTGCCAGTGTAGAGAGCCAGCCCCACTTCTCCAGCAGCACCTCTGATCTTCAGACCAACCAATCCGAGCAAGCAATGTCACCTCAGGTAATGTGAGCAGTCAGCTCCCAAGGAGATGCTGTGCTCCTGACTCTTAGCCCTCTCTTCTGTTTTCTTTCCTCTTGTATCTAGCAACGGTTGATTCAATTTTTTGCACTAATATTTGGTCCCAGATCTGTGACACTTTCTGTCTAAGGTAGCACATGTGATTCTTAAAGTGATGAAATGCCCCGAATATAAACGCCTTAGTGAGAACATGCAGGATAAAAGCAGTGATGTTTGCCACTCTGACCAGGGACCAGAGCTCCCAGAGTCATTGTGTATATTGTACATGGGACATTGCTGTGATCATGACAGTACAGACAACAGAGCAAAGATGCATTGCACTGCAGGTTTCACAGCAAGGAGACTCCCAAGGGGTGAGAAGGGGCTCCACCAGAACTGCTCTGCCATAGCCAGGTCCTGGAGGCCCACATGACCCTCTCCTCTTAAAGGGCCAGATTTGGAGAACACTGTGTATGTAAAAAAATACTGGAGTGTGATTGAGAGCAAGTTGCTGTGTGCTGGGAGTTGAGCAGCTCCCTCGCACGAGAAGGGAGGCTGGGGAAAGAGTGTTGCACAGGGCTGCAGCCCTGTGGCTCAGAGCGTCCCGGGGAAGCTGCACAGCAAAGCATGACACAAGCCTTGAAACATTTAGGGAGGGGGCATGTTATTTTAATATCCCTTTTTGTGCTTAATAGAAAAGGGGTTTGTGGTTAATTCTTTATTATCTCTGACAGCAGTTCTCGCTTCGGCTCTTCTTTCTTTAACTGCCAAGCTAGCATTTTCCTTTTTTATTGCTCCTTTCTTCGAGGTTTGTTTTGGAATACTGCCAGTTATCATTTCCCATTAGGGCAAATATTGCATCAAACTCATGATTAGGGATTTGAGGGCTTGGGAATATCGTTCTCTCACATTTGTCTCTCATTTTCTAAGAGTCTCTTTCTCTTTATGTGCACACATAGGCACACATGCCTGTATATCCGTGGATGTACATATGTGTCTCTATATTTATAGAGAAGGAGAAAGCGTGTGCTGCATGTGTCTGATCACATGAGTAGACTTACACATATGCATTTCTCTATTTGTAAGTAAAGTTTAAACCTCTTAGACAAAGGAAAGGGTAGATTTATCCTCTCGTAAGATTTCAGAGGACTCGGAAGGTTAATAAAGGAGGGGAATAACAGATTTGTTTGCATGTTTTGGGTTAAATACTTCAGTTTTGCAGCGAAGGAAGGTGTTAAGAACACACACTGTGAGTGTGCAGATGAAGCCACTGCTAAGGAGCTGCTACCAATTTTACCGACCCTACGAAACTGGGTAACAGCAGCGCTTCATTTTGAATGTGCTTTTTACTGTTCCTTTTTATTGCCTACCTGCACATAGATGGCCACCTCATCCCTAGCACATTTCTCTAATAAGCCAACATTAAATACTACAGTTCTAGAAATTAACTATTCTAGTGTATTAACACATGCTGCACCACCTATATTGAAGGACTATATAGATATTTAGGCTATGGTTTGGCTATCCTGCTCTTAAAAGATGCCCATTTCTGCTGCTTAAGCAAGCAGGCCTGGATGTCCTGAGGCAGACAAGGGGCTGTGCTGTGCATATGCACTGACACAGGCACCAAAGCATCTAGATTTGGGCTTAATCTACCTTTTCTTCCAACATTTAGGCACTGTTGAGATATTAAAAATAGTCTTTCCAGTTGCCACCAATTTCTGCTGGCTCACAGAACCCAGCACTTGCTAGCAGTACCTAATTTTGGGGGGCTTCTTTGGGGGGCTTTTTTTGCTGATGAAATTTCGCTTGCTCCCAGTCTGGGGAAAGGCATGTTGCAAGTACTTCCCCCCACCCCACCAGCAGCTCTTGTAGAAATGGGGGCGAGGAGGTGGTGAGGTTGGGACTGCTGGTGATGCCTGGGGTCCATGGTGTTCCCAAGGCACTATCTGCCCACCCCATGCTATCTCCACTACTGCAGAAACTAGGCTCCCAGGAGGTGGGCACCAGCCTCCTTCAGATACGGCAAATCACTTAACCTCTCAGCACATCAGATTTTGAAGCTGTTAACAAGGGGAACAGTTTTATTTTGCCTCCTCTCATAAAGAGCCTTGCAGCTCAAATCGACCGGGGGCCCTAGCATTATTTCCACTTACAGATATGTTGGATTTTGGCAGCTGGTGAGAGGAAGGCGAGCACATTCATTTGGGTGAAATCCCCTGGCTGAAGAAATAGCCAGCGGGTAAGTTTTATAAGGCAGGCACAAAGCAATATCAGCAATATCCAGAGAAATTTTGTATTGCAGTTGTCATTTTTGCTCCGGCCCAGCAGTGGCTGGCTGGGGATTTGGCAGGTCTGTGGGGAGCTCGGTGAGGGTGAGATGCGGAACAGTTCTGGCCAGCTCCGCTGGGGTGGTGCTGACACTCACAGCCACCTGACAGGTTCCTAAATACATATATTTCCAGGCAGCCAATTTCTCTGCCTCAAAAAAAAAAAAAAAAAAAAGTATTCTTCAAGGCTTGTTCCCATCTGCCAAAAGAAAACATGTCATTTATAAAAAAAAAGTCCCTAACACTGACAGGCTGAAGAGTGCTGCTGAGCTAAAGCCCTTCTGCTTTTACCTGAGCCCTGTGTGTGGTGACACAACCCTGGCCCCTTATGTTTTATTAACAGTTGGCTTTTAATTGCGCTTCTCGTTGGCAAGCCAACAAATACTTTTCCCTTTGCTCACAGTTCACCCTTCCTTTTTGTCCAGCAAATACATTTCCTCCAGTTAAATTTTTGCAAACACAGGTGAAGCGACTCAGTCATTGTGCAGAGTAAATACAATGTCGCCTCTTTTCCTGTCCTGCTTGTAGTACAATGGGTGTACTTTAAAATTTTTATAGTAATTTCTGCTGTAATTTCTAGTTATAAGCTTGACTCTGTTTCTGGATCTGCCCTGCTTCTTCTGCCCTACCTTGCTGAAAATAGGGTGACAGTGCCCGGTCTCAGCTGTACAAATCTTTTACTGAACTCCTGATTGTGTTTTCATTTCTCAGGCATTAAGGAGAAAAGTCATAGCTGGGTTTGCCAGTGGGGATTAATTATGGAGCCCCATAGAGATTCACAATGCCTCAGTAATGAGCAACAGCCTTCTCCCTGAGCCTGCATTTTTGAGGTTACCTAAAAAAATAAACACTTCCAGCTCTTTACAGAAATATTTTATGAGAACTTTGGAAAATACTGGCCAGGTTCAGTCCCAGACCTTTCCAGGTGTCTGTGGCACATCACATAGTGCTGCTGCCACTTGGCATCACTGGCAGCACTGGCTGTGCACAGGATGCCAGGGGCTGCAACCAGCTCCTGTGACACCCCAAAATCCAGGATGTGCCTGCCCCTGCCTTTCTCTCTTTGTTTGCACCAGTATCCCATCATCATGCATCTAAACTTCTGCAGAGACTTAAGCTGTGCACGTAGCCAAGACTTACTGGCTCCAGTAAATGGGTGTGTATGTGCCAGCAGTACCTAGAGCAGCAGCACAGTGAGGAAAGCCTCTGTACAGCCTCCTGGTTACAGGAGACTCATCCCCAAAGCTTGCAGGTGAATGTCTCCAGGAGGACATGAGGTGCATGTCCTTGGGAGAGCAGCAGTATGAGGAGCAGTACCCAGCCTTCACTGCTGCTGTGTTTTTCCCCACGTTTGCCCTCTCCAGCTCTTTCTCACCCATGGTGCAGCCAGGACGCCAGGCACATGCACTGAGCTGCCATGCTTGGTACTGCAGACAGGACAACTCTGCCACTGCTCATGCTTCCAGTCAGCCAACTGTGTGGTGCTGCAGACTAGCTGCTGAGAGCACTGGAGCTCAGTCCATCAGCAAGGTGGGAAGGGTTGACATGACTGACCCCTCCTCTCCACTCTGCCACCCCCTTGCCTCACAAAAATGGTGCAGTAGGCACTTGCAACAGCAGTGTTGGATGGTGCCTGAGCCTAAACCTGCTCAGGAGATTGTCTCACTGACTTTGGAGGCTCTGGACAGGTTTAGCATAGCAATAATGCATCAAAATGTTCCCACAGGGTCTCGGGGCTGCAGCTCCCATGAACCATGCCTCTGGCCTCACACCACAGGGGAAGGTGTGTTGGCTTTCTGCTCCTGCCAGCACACACCTGACCGCATCATGAGGGTTCCCATGAGAGTCTTACCCAAACACTTTTACTGTCATCATGATGTGTCTTAACTCAAGATAACGGAACAGCTTAACTTTATACTGCTGCTTTTTATAGAGGAGCATTTATTTCTTATACCAACTCTCAAGGATGTTTTATCTGGTTTATATTCCATTGAATCCTCTGTGAAAGTGCACTAGTTTACAATAATTTTATTACTTTATTAATTAAACGTTTTCCAACAAGCTAGCTATGGCATTTCTTATCATCAAGGGTTCCATTAGTTTTTAATGGTGTGAGACAAAATTACCATTTACTCACATGCAATTTAAGAAGCATCATTAACGCAGAGAAAGCACCAGGTGGGATTTCTAATAGTTACTGTTTCTCATTTTTGTTTTTATTTAAAAGGAATAACTGATTTTGAGATCTTTGCTGCAAGGTTGCCTCATCTTCACTTTGTGGGGTTATATTTTTATGTTCAAGATAATTTAAAATAATGTTTGTCTATCTCCTAAGGCTGTTCTCAGCACTTATCAGAGCATCGCTCAGTTCATACGCAGTGTCTCGGTGCAGCCGGGTGAGTGTGTTGTCTGCACAGTAATCACCAAGAACAAAGACTCATCTGCAAAGGCAGTGAGCAGGGGGGTTCTCTCTGTGTGTGTTTGTGCCTGAGACCCTGCTTGGGATGGCAGGGATCATAGAGACATGGGCAGGATATAGCTGAGCCCCAAGCTACATGCAGCTACTACCTCACATGGTGCAGGGCCTGAAGGTTGCTGCTCTTGGGTACTGCAGAACCTGTCCACAGGCACAGGAGCCTGGGCACTGCTCCTCAGCTCATCAGTTAAGCTTGCTCACGGTACCAGGGACAGGCAGTGTGAGGGCAAGAGGAAGCAACCTGCATTTGTAGGAGTCTTGAGAAACTTTGACAGATCCTCTGCTCAGTGTTTTTTCCATGTGAAAGGCAATGACTGTAGTAAACACTTACCTTGAAATGGGAATAATTAAACGGTGACTTAATTACTATATTCTATTCAATTATGCTGACTGTAGACTAATTGCTGACTCAGTCCATTTACATGTTAATAAATGTCTGTGTTTAAGGTCCTCCTTGTTTTGATTTTCTAGATTTAACAATATGGAGTTGCTGGGCTTCCCCTCTCACCACCCACCCCATGAACTCATTGTTTTTCCTTAACTCTGTGACCTGCTGCCGTGTACTGACACAGGTGCTTGGACCTGCCACAGGCCACCACACATCCTCCAGCCGGTCCGAACTGGGGCCTCGCTGTGAGACGTAGTGCGAGGTCCAGATGGTGCACGATCCCGTGAACCACCGGGCGCGAAGCGCACAGGAGGGTGTTAGGGATATTTAGTGGGATGTGTTTGACAAGGTGTTTCCTTATTTAAAGGGGAGGGGAGGAAAAGGCAGATGGTGTGGCTGTTTCTAATGACATTCCCTGGCTGAGTTTTTTTAACAGCATACATAAGAGGGGCACAAGCACCTGATGTGCCTGTCTGCTTGGCTTCTGGAAGGGAAGGGGACACTGAGAAAAGTGGTCCCACAGCCATCCCTGCTACTTGTTTTACCTGTTTATTTAATTTTCTAGGGCACCCAGTGAGGCTAATGGAGGGCTCTTCCTGGTGCTGATGTTCCCAGAGCTGCTGGTCTCTGCCCTACTGCGGTGCTTGGGAGAAACCCTCTCTTTCCAGAAACCCATCGCTGCTTTCCTTCACTGCACCTCTCTCTTTCTGGCCTCATCCTGTCCTATTGTCCTGCCGTCTCAGCCCTCAACTGGCCCAGATGGCTGTGTGTCACTGCCAGTGCCGTGTCCATCTTTCCTGCTGCCACCTGCTCTGGGCCTCCTGGAAACACCTGGGGTGATGCGCTCGAGGAGATGAGGGGGGTTACGAATGATGTTTTCTTTTCTGAGGTTTTTTAAGCAATCAGAAGTGAGCTGATCTCTTTTAATGGTTAGGAGCATCTAGTAAAAGAGAAACAAATTTTGCGTTTCCTAAATAGGCAGATAATTGTTCCATGACAAAGGGAGCAAATACTCACACAGGCATGGTCTTTGCTTTAAATGCAAACTGAGCTGAACTGCTGGTCAGATACATTTCTAATTAATTTGCTTGTGCAAGACATGGAACAAAAGCTCTGATTATGAATTAGAGCAAGAGGTGCAAAATGTTTTCCCCCATGCTTCTGTGTTATCTTGCTGCTCTTCTGGGGGTGATGCCACTGCAAGCCCCAGCAAGAACCTCTGAAGCACCCTGACCCCCTACAGCATCCCCCCCACCATTGGACAGTACCCAGCACCCCCACACCAGCCCACAGACATGGACCACCATGCCTGGACTGGTGGCCGTCTGGGTGGGTTTGAAAGCGGTGCCAGGCAGGCGGGCAGCACAGAGCTGTGGCTGGCACTTTATGCTAATGGCACAGCCCTTATTTATTCCTTTGGAATTCATTACAGTTGCATTATTTGGGATTGCCTTGTTTAGTGTCATGAAGGCATCCGTAGGATTTTTTTATGGTGACCTAATTAATAATAGAGGATTCTATTTTGAAGGGCCATATGTTGGGTTTTAAGGCAGACTCAAGAGTTACAGCAAATGATGCTGAAGTGGCTTGGTAGATCCCCACAGCCTGGTGAGAAATATGCAGGGAAGTGCTGCTCAACCATCCTGGTCCCGGCAGGCACTGGCTGTGCTGGCAGAGGCCAGGTACTGTGCTGTGCCAGCATGGCATCCCACAGCACACTTGCACCCAGTAGCCCCAAGCCTGAGTGTCTTGTGTAGCAGCAGTGCCACCAAAGTTCAGCAGTGACCTTGTCTAAAGCAAGAAAAACCTTCAAGAGTTGGAATTTTGTTGATCAACAATGTCTATGGGTGCTGTAAAACAGTGCAGGACATGAAAATCCTCCCTGACAGAGATCTTTTTTTACTTAGAATTTGATTTTTTTCTTTGAATGTGGCAGTTTCTAAAAAAAAAAAAAAAGCCTTATAATTTTTTACATTAGCTTCCTCCAAATACTTACAAAGGTAATTTTATTTTAAAAGCACTAAAGTAACTTTGATTCTTTTCATTTTTCTTCCTTTTCTGCACAGGAAATATGGCAACACTCTAAAGAAAATAAAGTCTCTTTTTTTTCTCCCAGAAAGGTCTCACATAAGAGCACAACAGCAGCCCCCAGTGTCCAGGTGAAAGGTACTGGCTTCATTTCACACTCACTCCAGCCTGCACAGCATGGAATGGGTTCATCTTTCTCTGCTCAGCAAGCCCTCACTGAAAATGTTTGGGATCAGCAGCAGGAATGTTAACTCTCCGATATCTTGAGTTTAAAATCATTCCATGAAGAGCAATTGAGGGAAGTCCCTGTCCCATGCATACCTGCCCCAGGTGAGTAGGTCGATCTGCATCATTTCTGGATTTGGGTTGTCACAAAGTCACAAATTTCAAATCTTTCTGTGCATATTTTACAGATATCTGTGGAAGTCTATAGTTATAAACAGTGTTTTTGTGAACACAACCTACTCTCCATACCCTGCAAGCACAGCCATTTAATTGACAACCTTGTATGAAGGACAGCACGACAGATTTGGGTTCAGAGAAGGGGACACATTTACTGGAAAGCAACAGCATCCTCCCATGTGGGTATGCCTGTGCCCCTGCATGGCATTCAAGTGAAATATTTAGCCAAGGTCCTCCTGAGGCAGCTGAACAGCTCTGCCTTCATGGTCACACCAGCAGAACTCCACAGCTTTGCTCCCTGTGTCCCCCTTGGCCTTGAATCCAGTGCGAAACTCATCAATGAGATTCGTACACTTGACACAAACACAGCAGATGGTTTCATTTCAGGTTTTTGAGGCTAACCAGATGACCTTGTTTCATTGCATTATAATTAATATTCAAAATTTGGGGGATCAACCTGAATGAGTAGCTGACAGCAAAAACCGTCTGGTTGTGGAGTATTTGAAACAGGTATTGTTGGTGTTGTGACACATGATGATTTTTCCCTTATGTAGTCATTGCTGGCATTGCATTCGAGAGAATGACTCTTCTGTTCATCCCTGACAAGAGTTTCAGGTCAGCATAAGACCTTATATGATTTGTGAGTGGCTGCAAGGAAGAAGGACTTGCTAACATGAAGCCATTGACTACATTAATACTGAAGTACCAAATTTTCTAAACAATTTTTACAGCTAAGGACTGCTAGAAGTCTGTTCTTGCTTATGATGGGACATTTTAATTAACAAGGGAAAGGGCTCCTCCCCCATTCCCTCTGCAAAACCATTCCATGGTGGCAAGTCCTTCGGGAGAAGGACTTCCCATCTATGACTATGCTGGCTCATATTACTGCTGAGTGACTCAGGGCTGGATTCCTCCCACACAGTGCTACTGGCTTTAGGCTCTTACAGAGCGAGGTACTTGAGCAAAGACTCAAGTCTATGATCAAGAGCCTCTTGTGGTGGGGTGGAAAACACAGGTTTGTAAGTTAGGAGATGTCCACACACCTTGCTACTATTGGCTATACAATATCTCTCCTCTGGTATAATCCACATAGGACAGTCACACAGGAATATTTACATGTAGAAGACATGGGTGCCCTTGGGACACAGCAATTTCCAGGAAAGAAGGAATAATGTTGAAGGCCTGAGCCTTTTCTTCAGAGCACAAGAAGGTAAAATAATTTATTAGAAGCACCATTGTCCTGCCAGAGGAGCTTTGCAGCAAGGAGATGATGGTGAATTGAGTAATAACACCTACTTCTCAGGGATATTACTAAGCTAAATCATAAAAACATGGAAACATTTAGTTTGCAAAAGACCTTCAAGATCACTGACTCTTACAGTTAACCTAATATTACCAAGCCCACTGCTAAACCAAGTCTTTAAGTTGCATATCTACAGGACTTTTACATGTCCAGGGATAGTAACTGAACCCTGGGCAGCCTATTCCAATGCTTAAGGATCATTTCAGTGAAGTTTTTCCTAAAGTTTAAGCTGAAGTTCTCCTGGTGCAACTTGAGGCCATTTCCTCTTGTACTGTCACCACTTGTTATTTATGAGAAGAGCCCAATATCTGCCTGTTCACAAGGTGCCTTCAAACCCTCAAATGGAAACCACCAAGCACAGTCACTGTGAAGTAGTGCTATCAGTCTGAGACCATACTTAATGTCAGAACCTCAGGAGAACCTCTCCAGCAGCACTGCAGTAGGGATTGCACATCACTAACTGTGTTTATTTGGAAAAACCAAACAATCTACTCTGGCTAGTGTATAAACCCACACAACATACACCTTTGTTAGTAGAGATGTCAGGAGACAGTCTTTTTTGTGTATATAAATATATACACATGCACACGTCTATGCATACACTCTATTTTATTGAAGCAGTACATACATACTCAAGTTGTGCCAGTGGAGGTTTAGATTAGTCAAGCATTGGAAGAGTCTGCCCAGGGAGAGAGTGGAGTCACCATCCCCAGAGGTGCTCAAAAAATGAGTAGATGTGGTCCTAGGGAACACGGTTTAGTAGGCATTGTGGGGTCGTGTTGATGGTTGGACTTTATGATCTTGCAGGTCTCTTCCAGCCTTCTCTATGATTCTATGACACTGGGGTTTGTGGGGAGCACTTGCAAGTTCTGTTTGCTTGTGTGATCACTGCAGAGAAATCCACATTAAACAGCAAATTGAAGACTATGCTTCTCTGTGGAAATTCAGCTTTATTTCAGAGCAAACACTTCTTCAGGCAGTGCTGCCTGTGTTACACAACTCCAGGCAGCATCCCTCATAAAGCAATTATATTTTTACTAAATGCAGTGAAAGCCTTGAAAAAGTTTACTTGATGTCTAACCAAGCAATGCTGCATCTTCAAATTTGAAGGAGACCTCCGAAAGTTAGTTTTTATTATTCTTCATTTAAGTATTATTTTTTAATTGCAGCATATTAAACATAAAATCTGGTACAATCTTTACAAATAAATAGGACCTAACTATAAATGGGCCCTGTTGTGTTTTTATCTTTGACAAGCAAGTAATTGCTTCTCAAATTTATCAGTTTGTTTATGCAAAAACCATTTACCAAGCCTAGCTCAAAAGCATCAATTTCATCATTATCATCTTATTAATTTAGCCAAGCTATAACACAGCTGATTATTCCTGAGTAATATCCTCTGCAGCACATCATGTGTGGCAAAACCATCTGTACAGTACCTATTTAATAAATAAACCCTCGGCTAAATGTCTCTGTTTATTGAGAACTAATGTTTATAGAAAATATAATGGAACTCAATAAATAACTCAGCTTCATCAACCTGCATATGAATCAGTGCGAAGAACGCTGACATCATCACCTTTCAAGTACCAGAGAAAGCAAAATTACCCAAAAGAGCTATAGAGTCAATATTAAGGCATTAAAACTGCAATGAAGGCATATTAATGCTTAAAACTTCATTGTTGGCAGTAGAATTGCCACCGCGGACATATTTTATAACTCTAAGAATACTTAGGCTTTATGACTGTTCCTTTGTTGAGTGCCTTGCTCTTAATGTAGTTTTCCACTTTAAATAAAAAAACCCCTAAGATCTTAAAAAAAAAAAAAAGGGAAAAAGAAAATTGCTGATTCTGAGCATTCATTTTTAAAATAATGCAAACTGCTGATTCCAATTGTTCGGTTGGAGAAACAGGCAAACTTATTTAACTCCGTGCTTCCTGAGCTCCCAGCAGCGGGTGCCGAGGCACAGATCACTTGGCAGCACAACATATAACGTCCTGCATGGCTAAAGATGTTGTTAATACAAGGCCTGAGCTTAGGGGAAGAAAAATTAATCAAGTCACCACAGATATATGAGATACTTACTGATTTCTGCTTGCTCCTATAAAGGGAGATCTCTGTGGTTATTTGATTTGGGGCTGTATAAATACTCCACCACAAATTGGGCATTTAAAATATAACCCTTATACCATCAGCAAATAATAACAGATTAAGTTCTTATAGGTCCTTTCTGAGAATTTTTCTCAGTGTATTTATATTTATACTCAGTTTATTTATTTATTTATTTACACTGGACAACCACCAGCCCCATCCATAGCCCCACCTGAGATACCTTTGACAGGTTCCAGTTCATAGAATCATTACGGATCAGAAAGGACCTTGAAAGATCATCTAGTCCAATCCCCCTGCCACACCAGGATCACCTAGACCATGTCACACAGGAACACATGCAGGAGGGTCTTGAACATCTCCAGAGAAGAAGACTCCACAACCCTCCCTGGGCAGCCTGTTCCAATGCTCCATTACCCTCACTGTGAAGAAGTTCCTTCTGGTATTTATATGGAACGTCCTATGTTCCAGCTTGCACCCATTGCCCCTTGTCCTATCACCAGATGACCTTGGAAGAGCCTGACTCCATCCTCCTGACACCCACCCCTCACATATTTATAGACATGAATGAGGTCGTAGTTCACAGCAGAGACCTATCCAATGACAAATGCAGAATTCTGTGATGTTACATCACTAATGTGGTGCCTCCAGTGCTTGGAAGGCATCAAAGGCAAGGTGCATTTTCCCAAAAACTAACCACAGCAAGTCCCTGCTTGCGGGCAAGTCCAGCCTCCTCTGGGATCCCTTCTGCTAGGAGAAAACAAATCAGAAGGACCAAGTGTAAAATGCATAAAATACATTTCATAATCCACTCATTAGCACACACATGATGGGAAACACTTTGGGGTGTGAATATTTTTAACACTGTATGTGTTTACATAAAAAATGTGATTTACACATCTCTTCGTTTACTATGCTGTATAAACTTGCTACATGGATTAAAAACAGTTGGTCACACTTTCAGGGGAAGAGACAATAAAAGGGACACAGAGGTCTGAAGAACAGTTTCCACCAGCTTCGTTGTCAGCACATGCTACACGTAGTTATGTGATGTGGAAGGTGGGATCTAGCCTTAAGAAATCTTCTGAGTTCAGACCCCAGACATCCACTGAGTAGGCGGCCTGGGGGGTGTTGGGAGGTTGTTCTCACAGCTTGTTGTGCTGCTTTGCCTCCAGTATCCAAGAATAAGAAGAAAATGAAAAAGTGAATAGCTGTGCTTCTGAATTATTAAGAAAATATGTGTTTTAATACTTGAAACATTCTGACCACACAACTAAGAGAAACATGTAAACGTAAGCAAGAAATCGCTAAAAATGAAAAAACCCCAAAAAATGGGAAACACCATCTTTTGGCCTACTGACTGCCACAGCACCTGTGCTCCAGGGTAGGGGCTTGGACTCAGGGTGACTTCACCCCCCGCAGCCCAAGGCAGCTGTTTTTGCTAGATCTTGCTCAGCAAAGGTTGCTGATTTTTGGGGAGAAGTTGGCTCCTCTGCATGAAGGGTGGCTGCCAAGCAGTGGAGACAAACTAGCAACCCAGTTATATACCCTGCGAATCTGGTCACCTTCAGCTCATAAATCCACCCTTCTGTAGGACTTTAAGACTGGCAGAAGCCAGGAGCATTCCTGACCCAAGCACACTGATCTCTGTGAATAACAAGGTTGACGGAAACCTTGGGAAACCCTGATGGGAAGCTGGGAGAAATTCCACATTGAATCAGTATATCCCAGCAACTCCGGCACTTTGCAAGTGTCTCGAGTTTTTCCCATTCTCCTCAACTTATGTTGCACATATGCAGCTCTTGTTTGCCTCCCTGAATAAAATAGCAGATCCACAGCGTTTCGCCGCCTAATGAAACTGAACATATTTAGAACATATGTGAGCAGGCTCGTTGCGAAAAGAACCATTTGTGGTTAACGAAGAAAGTATTCACTGTTAATTGCAGGGTGGTCTGCTTTTTCTTTCTGAGGAAAGAACAAGGTAGTGCTGCAGTTTTAAGCACACAATAGAAGCATGGTGCATCTTCCTGGCCAAGCTCTGGTGCTGTTGGATGAGCAAATCAATCCACGAGGCAGGGACACAGACAGGGAGAAAGATGCCATTGATAATTAAAAGAAACATATGGGTTTTCAGCTGATGTACAGCCACATAAGAATTATTACTCACTCTGCATACACAAAGAAGAGATGTTTTTCTCATCCAAAGCTGATGGAAGGTTTTGCCATTTATTTTAACCTGGTGGGATCTGCCTGTTGTCAAAGCTGGAGACTCATGGTTCCTGCTGATCCTGTAAAGCAGTACTGCCCACCGCAGCCTCATAACCAGGACTCTGTCAGAGTCCTCATCCCCTTCTTTTCCCCCTCCCCCTTCTGTCCTCCAAGGAGTTATTTCTTGCCCTTTAAAGTTTTCTGGGAATTCAAGCTGCTTGTGAGAAATTTCACAAAGGCAATGTAGCCTTAGTTCATGTGCTGAAAACAAGAGCAGATAATTTTAACCACTAGGTTTTAGCCTACTGATCTGTGGTAGGCATCAATTCTCCACTGATTTCAGAATGTTGTGTCAACACAAATTTTTCTAAACCACATGATTTTTAATTTTAATTAATTAAAATGTCTTATTATACCCTACTCTGAAAACTACCCCTGACCCCCATCCTCATTTCTAAAGAGAAATGACTTTTTTTTTCTTTCAAGAAGAGCATTAAGATGGTGATTCAAATGTCCTTCAGGAGTATAAACTGCCCCATCTACAAATTCTGAAACATGGGAACAATCCTTTGTCACTATCTTTAGCACTTTCAGAAAACCATTATGATCCACGACTTGGGATGGTATTAGTAAGCGAACAAACTGTTACCAAATGAGCACAAAACTGGCAAGTCACAAATGAACCCTAAATTAGAAGCATGTAAACCGTCAAGGCACTCGAATAGACCAGCAAGCACTTTAGCGGAGAAAAATCAGGATCAAAATATGAGATAAATGCTGCAGGGCAGAATATACAATTTCACAGGCTTATTCATATGTTACACAGAAAGCCAAGCTGATGTTACACAGTCAGTGCTAATGTATCTGCCTGAGTGGGAGGCTGACGATTTAATTCAGAGAACAAATTTGGGTTTTGAATGAGTTTGCACATGCACAGAGAGCTGCAAGCGTCAAGGAAAATGGCTTCATTTCCAATGAACCAGCATTTAAACAAATAATGAAAACTTGTTCTTTGAGAGGGTCATGAGGCTCTGGAACAGGCTTCCCAGGGAGGTGATTGAATCATAATCTCTGGACATTTTTACAAGTCATGTTGATATGGAGCTTAAGGACATGATTTAGTGCTGCTCTTAATAGATTTAAGTTAATTGTTGGACTTAAAGATCTTAAAGGTCTTTTCCAACCTATATGATTCTATAATTCTAAATATTCACCTTTTTTTGAGATGGTGGGCTTCTGTAAGCCGCCCATGCTCCGCTCCACGGCATTCAGTTGGTGCGGCTGAAGTGTGCCTTCAACTGCCAGTGTTTTGGTGTGGGGGGAAGAGAGATGAGGAGCCTGATTGCCTTGGCTCAGCAGGGGCCGTGTGGCATGCTGGAGCCATAGCAGTGACAGCTTGGAGGGTTTAGGATGATGCATTTTAGCCATCTGACTTGTGGTGGGCACCTGAACCACTGAGGCCCTGGTGGCTGCAGGTGGGTAAGTTCAGTTCATGGTCAGTGGAAAGGAGAGGAAGCAGCTGAAATACAAAAGGCACACAAGATACTAATCATTGCCTCTAATATTCTGTGAAGAGGAAAGATTCATTTTACCACTGCCCAGCTGTGTTTGAAAGGTACTCAGAAGGGGTCTATTTCTGATCACATCCTTCCACCTCATTGGTCTGAAAGTCATGCATTGCTCTGTGGACTAAAACCAAGCACAAGCAAATGCTTTCAAAGATGCACTTTATTTTATGTTTATACCTAGTGAATTAGAGTGCATTGTCGCAGCGTGTGCCATGTAGTGACACAATGGCACAAATACAGTGCAGAAACCAGTGCAGTGCTTGGGCTGAGGTAAAATCACTGAAGGGCACTGCTGTGGAGAACTACCTGGCTGAGGGGAATACTGGGCTTTCCAACCTCCTGGCCCCACATAAAACATGTTTGTTCTTGACATGACAACCTTATAGCAACAGTTAAGGAAGATCACCTGAGTGAAGTGATTGTAACAAAGCAAGACAAACCCAGTGGTCTTCCTGCAGCTGAAGGTCTGTAACCATTGACATGTCCTGTCAGGCTCTTGTCCTGTTGTCCCTTGCCCTGACCACTGGCCGAGGTGGCAGGGAGTGCCACACCACCATCACCACGTGTGTGCTGAAATAGCCTCAGCAAGGCTATTAAGAAACTAAATTACATCCTTGATGTCCGCTGGCTTCCAAAAGGCTGAATTTGTTTACTTGATGGGTAGATGCCAGTAAACTCAGCATAGCAAGAATAGAAACCCCTCCATTACCATGAAGCCGGACAACAGATGGAGAGAAGGTCATGGGCTGGGTTTGTAACAATGGGGCAGCAAAATGGTAGCCCAGCCCTTGAGGGCACATGGACTGTCTGACAGTGTCTCCGCAAATGCCCTGCCACGGCAGCATTTTGGGTACACTGCTCTGCTGACAGGGCTGTGGCTTGGGTTACCCAGGGGTGCAGGTTTCACGTGGGGCTGTCAGCACCAGCTGCTGGCTGTGCTAGTGCAGGTAAGATACACAGGAAGCCCATGAGGTCAGGAACCAGTTCTCTGGGCTATTTCTGGTTGGTTATTGCAGGTTATGGGTTTTTTTCCCCCTCTGCATTTGTCTCTAATGTGGTTTGATGGCAAGAGCAGCCAAGGGTGAGAAAGGGCTGAGAGGTTGCTCCGGGGTCAGGCTCATTCATGACGATACAACCATCCACAATTTCACCAGGAAGGTGATTATCCAGCACCTTGATGACAGACACAACAGTGCTGCTTCTGCTGGGGCTGCCAGAACACACAGCCATGGCTCTTCGGCTCTTCTTTCCAGGCAGTACCCTGCCTGTGGACATGCAGCTGCCCCAGCACCACATCTCACTCTGCACTCCCCAGCAAACTTCATCATCACAGTAATGGCACTTTTGTCAGGGTAAATGCTTAAAATACAGAAGTGGTCTGGGTTCTAAAGAGGATAATTTGGATGAGCAATGAACCCTCTGTTGCAATCTTCCCCTTGAAGCATATAAAGCTGTCTTCACTTCGCTCTCTGTCCTTGCCACCCTGCAGCTCCTGTGTGGGTCCACATCATCACCTATTTAGCTCTTATTTTCCTACAGGGCATTGTACAGAAGGGCATGGATGACACTGCTTTGGAGAAATCGTCACTAAATACGAAATGGGATTGGTCTGGTATCAACTGCCTTTGAAAGCTTCTGGCATTTACCATTCACATATACCACTATGCCTCATTGTTTTGCATTTATCATTTACTCTTCAGTGCTACTTCTGGAAATACATGGTCAGTAATACTGGGATATGCCTGTTTTACTCCCAGCTGCCTGGCGTAGGGGCCAGGCATGGCAAGATGCATGTCCCACTGCTGCCAGCAAGGGTATGGGGACTGCTGCCTCTGCACAACACCACCAATTAGCTCCCACACCCTGCGTTCCCTCCTGCCAGCAGCACCACCAACTCCAGGGAAAACAGAGGCAATTATTTTGGGGCCACTCAAAAATTACCTTCAGTCCTTGGTGCATTGTGCTCTCACTTTTCCCTTCCTTTGTTTTCTGCTTTTTCATTCAGATAAAGAATTGTTTGTGGTTTGTTTTAATTTCCTTTGCAAGGTCTACCACAGCTGCTACAGGAGAAGCTACTCTTGCTCTTTGCATGATGCTTTGTAAAACACAATAGCTCTTGAACACGGCGTGAGCCAAAGAGCTTTATTCCTGTGCTACCTCGGATATAATGCACACACTGTCCTCTGCAAATAAGAAAATAATGTCATTGCCAGGTTAACTGTTGCTTCAGAAATGTAGAATCCCTGTTCCTGGAAGCAGCTGTTCCCTGTTTGATCAAGAAGCACTCAGGTCACTGTGGCAAACCAAATTAAGCCACTGGGATGCAGCTTCACCAGAGAACTCCAGTGGCATGGAGGGCAGTCCTCCCATTCTGGACAGGCAGGGTGCTGGGATCCTTCTGTAGCTCCCTCTTCCAGGCATTCCCCTGAATTGCCCTGGCTGCATGGGGGTTGCCCCAAGCCCAGCTCTCTGGGATGCTGTTGGACTGCACTAAGGCTGTTGGAGTTTGACACATGATTACCCACTCAGGTTCTACCTCACTGGCAAATCCAAATGTTTCCACAGAAAACAACAGGCTCCTCTGCCTGCCACAAGTAGGAATCCTTCCTATTGAAAGGCCCTTGATAGGAATGTAAACAAAGAAAGATGCATTGAAACAGAAACACTGGAGAAAGGCTCATTTCTGAAATCTGTAAGTCAAGTGTTAGATTAGATTTGTGAAGTAGTGAAGAACATAAACAAGTAGATGAGAAGACTCTGATTAATGAAAACCAAGTAACTGTGTAAAAAAATTAATTATTTTTCAGTCTGAAAAATAAAAGCAGGGGAGCAGACCTCTGCTAGGGACAGCCAGGTGGGAACTAAGGGTGGTTGGACCTCTCTCACCCTCCCCTCTGCGGATGGAGGAGCTGGGGGACATAACAGGGATACGAGGGATATACCAGGCTTGTGCCCTGCTCTAGGGTTCTATGAGGACTGCTTGTCCACAGCCACAGCAACAGAGAAATTGAGTGTCTTTCAATGCAGGAAGATGCCTAAAAATTGTAAGTTAAACCTCTAACCCTTAAAAAAATACAAAAATTGACTCATGCATGTCAGTCTGCACAGGCAACTCTTTCCCACTGTGGGCTCAGATGCTCTGGTGCAATGCAGAGTGGTCTCAAGGCTGTTCCTTACCCCATGGGAACATGGTGGGGGTCACCTGGCTGGTACTGCTATATTCACCAGCATGAGCCATGGGCTGGCCCTGCCAGGACATGGCAGAGCTTGGCCACGCTGCATCCGCCGGCTGGGGTGAGAGCTGTGCCTCACTGCCTTTGGGTTTCCCCTGTCCTGAAGCTATAATTAGATTTCTCCATCTTAATATGTTAAACACCTACCTCTGGGAGGGGAGGAAAACAGCACTCTGTGTTTTTTTTTCCTCCGCAAGTAAGCAATTTGCCCCATGCTGTAATTTGTCTGCACATTGCCTTTTTTTTTTTTGGGACACATGTAATTTTGCTTTGATGAATGGCACACATTAGTGATAGTCCTCCTTGCTGGCCCAGCTGGGGAAGGAGGCTCTGGCAGCCTGTGGGATGCTTACAGAGAAACTTTGTCAGCAACCGCAGCAGTGTTGCCTTTCCAAAGGAAACAAGCTGGGAGAAGGGGTGTTTAGAGGGACTATGCTGGGGGCAAGACAGCAGCAACACTGCATGGACAAGGAGACCTGATGGGGAGCAGGATCCCAGCACACTGCAATCTGGACAAGATTTACCCCACAACCCCCATTCTCATGCCACAGACAAGGAAGGGTGTCAGGGAAGGATGTCAGGGTGGGGGGGAGTGGACTTGGCAGAGGGAGGCTTCTGACAGGAAAGAGGTGTTGAGGTGGGGGGGGTGCAAGACCCCAACAGGCTGCTCTCTATCCCTGATACCCACCCCATAAGGTCTGCCATACGGGCAGCAAATAAACCACTTACCGCTTCTCATCTAATAGGGGCCAGTTGATGGGTGGCAGGAGGCAGAAGCGGCGGTTTGCTGTGCAGCCTGCCAGTGAATTTGTGATTCCCATCCAAGCACCGGCAAAGCGATTGACAGTGGGGGAAAAGACCTTATGGCATGCAACAATATTTGGAAAACATTTTTTTATAAACCCTGGGGAAGAGAAGACTAAACATCTGGGTTTTCTGTTAAAAAGCTCTGTTAAATGATGAGCCTTGGCTCTCCTGACACCAGTGTGCTGCATGGGACAGACTTTCCTCCATGAAAACAAAACCAGGGATTTTGGACACTGAAGGAGAAATCAAAGCAAAAAGCCCTCAGTGCTGCTGGTAGAGTAGAGGTGTCTCCCCACTTGTGCAAAATGCAGACAGGAAGGAACATGCTTGCTCTGTAATTAAAGGAGTTAAACTATAAATGCAGCAGCAGTGTTGCTTGAGCACAGGTCCAGCACCCATCAGCAACCAGGGAAGTACTTCTGCACCCATGGGAAATTTTGATCCCAAACTCCCTGCAACCAGAGCATGATTTTGGGGCAGCCTGGCCTCTTGACTGAAGGGAAGAAGCTTTCGGTAAGCACACTGCAAAACACAAGTATGAGCAATTACTTCCCAGGCGCAGACAATCATCTCTCCCTGGTGCTCAGGTCTCCAAAAGCCTGCCTGTCTCTGTGGTGAGAGGCAGCTCCTTCCTTCTAGCACAGGCACAACCAGTGCCTGAGAGCCTCTCACGCAGCGATTGTCAGAGCTGGAGAGCACTTAACCTCCCCCCAAACAAAGCCAGTGCAGATCCATGCGGGCTTTTCAGCAAGGGTTGCCTGTCCTCCTGTTCAGGCAGTTGTCACCAAGCCGCCAGGTGGAAGGAATCACTATGCTGTGAACAAACTGCAGCTTCCCATTTTAATTAGTGAAATCAAAGAGACCACACTGCCATTGCTCTGTCACCTGATTTTGCAAAAGTGACTTACACAAATATATAGGCAAATAAACATTCTAAAGTCAGAATAGAAATCCAGTTTCTGGCTTGTCAGGATATTTTTATGTCCGAAGGCAGGGGCCTGACCTAATTTGCTTCGTGTCAGTTTGCTGTAGGGAGCATTTTCAGGTTGAGTCAATTCTGCTACCAGCACATCTGTGACAATCCATACTTTCACCACGGCCTTTCTCTCCCCCTTTGATGTTGGGTTCATCAATTTCCAAGCTGGTAACTAGACCTGTGTGATTCTATCTATGGCACAACTCTTATAGCCAGGAATGGCCACTCAGAGCCTGCAAGGCCACGCATGTCAGGAGGGCAGGCAGTTGTCAGGGTGTATAAGGAAGCATAGCCCACCCCAAAAACATGCTATACTACATGCAGCCTGATCTATGCTAGAGTGTTCCAGTTTCTGTATTGGTCTTGGTTGGGCCACAGACCAAGATTTGGGTGCAGAGTAGTGGGGGAACAGATAGAGCTGAAGAGCCCAGCAGACCAGCTTGGATGCAGCCTGGACAGGAGAGCACTGCCGGCGCTGTAGTGTGATGGGACCCAAAGCTTTCTGAAGAGATGGGTGATTTGGAGTGCTCGAGTGTGTGGTATTTTATAACGACCCTCAGGGACCAGACCACTGTCCTGAAGGACTGATGACCTGAAGTGTTTATAATCCCAGCAACTGACATGTGAAACTTCCAGCATTCAAAAAATCTGGTTGGTATCATTCCTTCCCTCTCAGGCAAGAAGAAAACCAGCTCTTTTAAGATGGACCCCTCCCCTCCCTCCCCATGGCCAATCACAGTAACACCAATTCCTGTGCAAAGAAAAGCACCTGTGGTGTACCACTAACAGTGGGCAGGGTGCTCGGAGCTGCACCCTGGGGATAAGGTAAGAGTGAAGCAGGTGACACCTTAACCACCCTCAAAAATACAGTGTGGGGGTTGGTTTTGAAAGGTTTGGGGGCTGGGAGCATCTCCCTGGCATGAGGAACATGCACAACTTTTTTTTTTCTAGTAAGAGCAAACAAAGGTCACATCAGGCAGAAGCTGTGCTTTGGTGTTCCTCAGCAACTGTATGAACATGTTGGTTACTCTAGCACTTCCCCCACCTCAGTTCAACCCAAACTTGTGTCCTTATTTTTAAATATTTCAGATTCCTCTCCAAAAAACGTTAGGACTATTGAAGCTCAGTGAGTTCAGGTATTTCCCTGGCACTGCACACAAGACCCCCCCCCATATTGTTTGATATGAGATGAGCTGAGGGCAGAAGCTTTAACTGGCTGAAATTCAACCCAATCTGTAGGAGAATATCTAACTAGACTGGTGACTGGAACACTACAAATGCTCATATGATTCAGTGTTTCAGGCTCTCTATGTAACACCTTGTTCTTTCTGCATCTAAGGACAGAAAGGCCAGATCATCATGGCAAGGAGGTGGTGTTGAGCTGGTGGGCAGGTAGCAGAGCTGCATGGGTGGCACCGTGCTGCAGGAAGGACCAACTGCAAGAGCAGCAGGTAAACTTCACCTTTCTCCCACCCTCTTTGCAAAAATGAGTTGTGGTAAGAAGCAGGTACATGAGATGGCGGGGATCATGCTTTGCTGGGTTTGTGCCCAGGTGCTTAGGCCCTGTGCCAGGGCACTAGTGCCCAGTGGGCAAGAGTAGGCATTGCCTCCTTCCCCCCTGCTTTCCCAGCATTCAACAGCATAGGTCACCAGACTGCCACAAGGTGCTCTGCACTCCTGCCCTCTGCTGTACACAGCAAAATAATTTACCTTGGAGCTGCCAAGATGCAGATATTCACAGTTGGCTTGCCTGGTTGGTGTCTTCCGAGTGCAGAGCCAGAGGGAGAGAAGCCCGCAGGGTATTGTGGTTGTCTTTTGTGAACGGCAAGAAGTGCTTCAAGTCAATGGAAATAAAAGCATTGCAGAGGCACTGGATGAGAAAACTAAAGAAGACCCACATTGTTCCTGAATCCCTAAAACATCTCCCTGGATAACACAAACGTATTTAAGAATGAGAAATAGAGGGCAAAGATTATTTTGAAGTGCGAAATTAACAGACTCTTCACCTCATGCCTGGGGAAAACTTTCAAGGCTTCCAAGGATAAAGAAAAGGACCCAAGGACCTGAGCCACCTGAGATCTGCTGACGCCACCACTCTGCTGATGCCAGAGACCTTGAAGCGAATACATAGGGGCTCAACAACATCGGCAAGGGATGGGGATACAGAATCCTTTTGCAAAACACTGAGGTGCCATTGATTGCCAAGACAATGCCTGAAAAAGCTTCACAGTGGGTAGGAAATAATTGAGAGGCACTGAAGGGTCCACCTCTCTCAGTTTGAGAGGTTGGAGTGGGGCCTGGGGGCTTTCCTACTGCTTTGGCCCTCAGGCACACTGGTTGATGTGCTGGGGACAAGTTAAAGTAGATGGAGACCAGGCACCTGCCACTCTTGCAGTAGTGAGGGAGGTGTGTGCCTGAGAAATAAAGGAAGACAGCTTCAAGACTGTACAGAGCTCACTGGGTAGACAGGATAGGTCTGATCAAATAATGCTTGTGGATGTGTATAGTTTAAGCCTGTAGGAAGAGTCCATAAAAAGAAGAGCAAACAGCTGTAGGTGAAGTAGCTTCAGAAAAAAAATTTTGTCCCAAGAGAAAAGAAGAAAGAGGCTTTGAAAAGGCACTGACAGCTTTTTAGGTTTCAAGGAAGTAGTGTATGTACACCAAAGGCAGATGTGTATGTACATAGGTAGTGCTAAAATAATTCAGCTTTTAATGACAAGTTAATTGGTGGTGTTTAAATATTAATCTGGTATTGGTTCTTCATTCCAATATGCTGTCTCAGGGATCCTTCTGAGCCCCCACGTTCATAGATGTTGTCCTGCCATGCCTCAGTGCACAGGTAGGGCTGGGAAGGTACCAGAAGATGCCAAACTCTTGTGCACAGAGAAGACCCAGGGTGTCAGCATGGCAGTTGCTGCTCTCCCTCTGCCTGGGTGCAAAAAGCTGTGTGAGATCACTTCTCAGTGTGCTTAAAACCTGCTGCATTTTTTAAATCCAGTTGTTCTTAAGTGGGTTTACTGAGTGAGAGGAAACAATAGATGAATTGCCAGAGACCCTCAGTGAGACAGACAGCCAAAGCCACTCTTGCCTGCACTGTCCTAGCCCACATGAATGCATGCACCAAACCCTCCCAAGACTGTGAAGCGAAGAGCTCTCCATTTCTGCTCATGACACAGGTCATTTTTAGCACACTTGGGCTGTGGGCTCTCAAAGCTGCTCATTTGCTCCTAAATTCACTCCCACTGACCTCAGCAGATATTCAACAGCACCACTGCAATGGCCTCAGGAATCACATAGCTCATTGGCAAATGCTTTCAGATAAAAGCTCAGTTATTTAGTCACTCAATCCCAGTCAGAGATCCTCAGCAGATACCACTGGATTAATCTTTCCTGATGTGAATTTGTCGTTTGTACCAAATTCTGCATGTGGGGAAAATCTCAAGAGACAAGTACCTCACTGCAAAACACAGTGTTGAGAAATGAAGATGGCAGCAGGCTTATTTCCACTGCTCAGTGCATTTTGTGATTGTTTGTTTTCTTCCTGAAATAAATGACTTGGAATAAAAGAAGAGAAAGAACAGATGAGTACATCTGTAGGAGGTTTCTTGCAAAGAAGGGTAGAAGAAGGTTATTCAGGGTCAGTGGCTACAAAGAAGCTTTTTATTAGGAATGGAAGAAATGAATGGTAAAACCATGGCTTCAGAGGATGATGCCATGGGGCATCACTTCTTAGGACAAATATGAGTAAGGGAGGATCCAAAGTCCTGAAGTCATTGGAAAAGTCCCTCTAATTCCAGTGGTCTATGAACCAGGCACATGTGGATTTGGCTAGAAAAAGGTTTTATTTCATAGTGCTGTGCAATGGCGTTGTTCATGGTGAGCCCTTGATGGCAACAGACCTTGAGGTTTTATGGGACAATAGCATTTCAGCTTGAAAAATGGAGTGCAAAGATCACTGTCAAGAGTGGGTTTGACAGACACCTTTTCACTAAACCAATTAGAAAAGGAAGGAATGAGGGAGAATGACAGCTGCCTCATAAGATAATAAGAAACCTGTCTCTTTAACTGTACTAGGGCTTTTCTGTGCAGATCAAGCAGGGGTATAATCAGAGCAGCAGCCGGTCGGATTTAGGTTCAGTACAGTATAATTCCATTGCAGGGACCATCCAAGAATACTTTGGCAAGCTCAAATATATTGAAATTGCCTTGGCTAGTGGCTTGCAAAATGGCTGTGGAAAGTCAAGATAATTAGAGTACTGTAGAGAGGAGAGACAGTAAAATAAAGGGTAGAAGACAAAAAAAGACAAGCCAATAAAAAAGCATTACAGACATGAAGGAAGTTTCAGAATAGCAAATGGAAGGAGGTAGGCATATGCAGCAGATTGGAGCCATGTAATTTATGCAGAAGGAAAAGGACAAACACCAAGTCAAAAAAGACCAACTTCCCAACTATTTGAAATTAATAAATAAATTTAGAAGCACTAAGGCAATCACAGCTGGGAGTTACATAGGGTTTCTGAATGGATTCAACTTACATATCAAAGAGGAAATGTAAAAGAAGGATGTCTCTTCTTTTGGAAGGAATGTTTTGAGTTGATGCTTGTGTGTTTGGCCTGACTGGAAGTAGCGCAAGCGAGGTAATTAAAAAATCAGTTATGTAAACCAAGAAATTTTTCACTGAAGCAGCAGTGACTTGGTCAACGTTAGCAAGTCCGAGCCCTGTTCAGCCAGGTGCTTGAATCTACTCCTAAACACGTGTGTGGTGCAGACCCATCAACCCCTACAATTACGTGCTTACAAGCCCTGCTTAGTACCATGTCTCTTGTTACTGGAAACCTGAGATGAATCTACCTTGTAAAACACCAAAGCCAGCAGGAATTTTGCCAGCAACTACAATGGGATGAATTGTGCAGGCATCTGTTTTATAAAAAATAGGTGCCACACTAAAACTACTGTGGTGATGACGTTCTTCTGATGTTCCCTAGCTCTGGAGCTGTTAGTCTTCCTGTATGGAAAGCAAACCATGCACCCACACTGGACCTGTATCTACAGAGATCTTGCTCTCAAATCTGGCACATGTTTGCCATTTATATTCTAGTGTTATAAGCCAGATTTCTACTTGCTATTCCTTTTATATTTAAATATCCAACACAATGTATTTGCATAAGAGTTTGGGTCTACACAAACACAGTAACAGAGATGTTTCTCTCCCACAGAAGGAAAGCGATGCTTCTACGTATTATTATTACATGCTCTACATAAACATATTGAGGTATATATTGTGCAGTTCCATTTTCCAGGGAGAAAGCAACTTTTATAACTAACAAGTAACAAGACCTGTGCTGTCTCAATCAATTACAAAAGCAGGAACAATGGAGAGTTCTTGGGCCTGAAACTGTTGCCCAGCTTGGCAAATCAAAGGACAGAGCTGGGGCTGCCAGAGCAAGTGGTGTTTTCAGTAAAGCCCACATCCTACCAGCTCTGATCAGGGTGGGCTGTCCATGAGGTTGGTCATCCTTTGACACAAAGCACAGCTTTATGCACAGGCCTGGCAGACCCTGCTCAACTGCTACTGAGACATCCCTGTCTGTTAGCTGGGTAAGTGGCTCTGTTCTTTTTAAGGCTTGGGAACCTGATCCTGGACTGGTGTAATCTAACACAGCAGAACAGGGACAGAGCATCACCGCTGCATCTGCAGTAAATGTTGTGTTTTGTACCTGGGTTTTACACACTGACCAACACAGATATTGCAGAGTAGGATGTCAACATGTTCATTCTTGTGTCAGCTTTCTCAGCAATTCACACCATTGCCACCAGATTTTTATTTATTAGTGTTATCCTCCACAGTAAATGTCCTGGGTTAAAAACAAACAAATGGAAAGGTAGCCAGTCCTCAAGGGGGCTTGGATAGAATCTATCAGGGAAGAGAAAACAGCTTGGCAAAACTTAAGGGTTTATTAAATCTGTATTTCAGAACAAAAAGAAGAAAAGGCCCAAATAGGTGACACAAGCAAAACAGAAAGTCCATCACAATGCCATTACGCACATTCTGAGAAAAAAAAAATGGGCAAAGCATTCCGTAGTGGTCTCTGGCTTCAGCACCCCCTGGGGAAAGGGACACACACAGCACAGCAGCAGCAACAGAGGGGACCCACCCCTAGGACACTTCAAACCACAATTTCCCAATGTTCTGCCAAAGGTTTAAGAGTTACAAGTCTTTTCAGCTTCTTGCGCAGACAGTTCTGTCAAGCTGAAACAGCAAACATCCTTCAGGGCTTCATACTCCCTGTTACTCAAATATTCCCGGACTCCTTCTCAGCATCAAGTTGTGACAACAGCTTCTCTTCTGTTCCGTAAATCAAGATGGCAGTGACCACATGGCTGGCCATATGGTGAGAACATAATGGCAGTATCTGCCCAGGGGGGCTGTGGCAGGGGTATTGGACTAGATGATCTTTTGAGGTCCCTTCTGATCCCTAATGAATGATTCTATGATTCTTCTTTAGGGTTATCTCTTCAGGCTTGCAATGATCAGTGTAACTCTGTTCTGCTTTATGCAGGGAGGAATTGGCACTAGTGGTCTCTCACTGTGCCCGTCCACTTCGCCGTGCAAGCCGGGGAAGGACTTTCTGCCGGCCTGTCACAGAGCCATCTGCCCTGGCATAGCATGGAGCTGCCTGGTGGCAGACAGGACACACTGCCACCATACCTTGCCTGGACCTGCACCCTGAGTCTGTGGGCGGATGAGCCAATGAGCCACACTGCAGCTCCAGTAGAAGTGAAAAGGGGAGGGGCTGCTCACCCCAGAGCAGAGTCTTTCATTGGAGAGCAGGGACCCTGCACCCCCTCTAAACTGGCCAAGAAACCCCTCCTGAAACCTTCTCAGCTCTGGTCACCTTCATGGCCTGGGCCATTAGCTGTTAATTGCTTCAGCCTCTCTGAGCAGCAGAAAAAGTTATCTGGAGAGGGCATCTTTCTGCCTCCCTCACAGTCTAAAACATAACAATATTATTTTGGGAACAAAAGAGGAAAAGCCTTCCAATACTAAAGCCTTATTTTTCCTAAATGAGGACAGTAAATAAAAAAGAGGATTTGTAAAGAAATTGCAAGTCAGGATAGTTCCTCTCAGTTCAAAACTGTTCATTTACAATTGGGGAAGACAGAGCGCATTTCTGCAGGTAGGGACCTCTCACATTTTTGCTCATTTGTGGAGATTCACTAATTTCTATTCTAAACCTGGCATTACAGAATTTGACCTACCTTTCTCTATGTCAGATTGCTCTTGCCATGGGTGAGGACAGGCAGTGAGCCCAGCTAGACCAATGGTTCCTCCAGCTTGGAGTTCTATCTCTTTGTCTATCCTTGTTTTCATTTTCTGCTCAAAGAGGAGGAAAACACCAAAGCAAAGAAATTGTCCCCAGGCTGGCATCCCATGCAGACGTCCGACTGCTGTGGCGTCACTGCTCTTAATAGCACAACAGTACTGGTGGTGCTTTAGATGAGACTAACTTGTGTTCTGTGGCATGGCATAGCCAGCCTGAGCTGTGAAAATAATCACCAAATGACACTCAGCTAGGAAATATCAGGAAATGTCATTTTGGTACAGGCAAGGAACTCATGGACCATGGCCCAGGCTTGAGATGCACTTCATAGACAGCAGAGAAGAGCCTGGCTGTGTTGGGGCAGTTCCCTCACAGCCCCCGCTACGAGCAGCCCCTGTCCCAGCCATTAATGGAATGACCTTGCCAGACGGACACAGCGTTGGCAGCAGCAGCAGCTACAGCTTGGGGTGTCCCGTGGCTGCTTCATTTCACAGGCTGTGTCAACGTGGGAACCATGGAAAAATGTTTCTAACTTCAACCATGACAGGGCTACAGTCCATCCCCAAAGCTCAATGTGTTAGCAGGGAGCACCATGAAAATTTGATTAGGCATCTGTTTCTTGCAGTCCTCGTGAGGACTTGTCCTGGTCCTGCAACCTCTCCCTGTCCACACTGGCAGGCTCATGGTCCTGTGATGAACTGTTTTAACATGCAACACGGAAAAAATATTATCTGGAAATGCCTGGATGTGCAACTCCTGATGCAACGAGCACTGGCCCTGCTCTCTTTTCATCCTCATAGAAGTTCTTCATGATTAACTTTTCATGTGACAACTGTTTGTGCATTAAAAGTGCTTTGCAAAACATAAATATTGGAAATGAGGACTTCTAACAGCCCATGTTAGCAAGGTCCAGCTTTTTAAATGGTGGTGACTGGGAAACAGGAATGTAAGTCAAAGAGGTCTCTTCTGACCATCCTACCCTCATTTTCTATTATTCAATTAAACCATTGCTTTTAACTATTCATTTTTATCAGTATTATGTAAAACTAGGACAGAGTAAATGAAAATCTATAATTTATAAACAATCTGGGGAAAAAGAATCAATTATTTATGGCACTTTTGAAATAAGTGTTTGTTACTTGTACAAAAATTAGTTGTTAGGTCTTAATCACTGTGGTGCCACAAATATGTTGGAAATTAGGGCTAACAAACCTGCTTGTTTGGAAAGAAAAACACCCTGTAACTCTACCTACAATTGGAAAACCCAAACCAAACTGATTCTAAATGGTCTGGTTAAACAAGTGCCAATTATTGAATAATTCTCTGACCTAAACAGAAAGTTATTGTATATGGAAAGATATTTTTTTCCTAGAGAGTGCTTTAGACCAGATGCCCTTTTAAATTGTTTTGAATTCTCTGTAGGCAGTAGATAACTAAACCTACAGAATGTAGTAATGGCAAAAAGGAAGCAATCAAGTTGGCCACTTCAAGTTAAAAGTCATGGAAAGGCATCTGTTCTATATGAATTGCAGACTATAGGAACTTTGACAGTTCATAGACCAGACTTAATTTATTAAACTGTGTTTCTAATATAAACAGTAATTCATTTCAGGCACTGACACTGAAGGTCTGGATTATGTGAATAAAATAGAGACCTCCTGAAAAAAGGTAGTTTTGCTCTGTAGGAAGAAAAGGACCAAGCATGCCTTAGTTGGAGGCTCCATCAGGCTGGAGGCTATGCCGTGCGTGCTCTGAGGCACAGCTCTCCCTGCACCCTCTGCTGAGGGCAGGTATCAGTAGCAGCATGACCAGCCAGCAGTCCTACCCACATTCAGTTGCTGGGTGAGGAGCATCTTTGGGATCAAGGATAGTGCTTATCAGATGTCTCAGTAGAATTGCAATTGGAAGTCTTCAGAGAGCACAAACAATAAAGCCATGACTAATAGTATGAATGTTTGGAAAAAAGACTGAGGAAGAATGCCTTAATGCCATGTGCCTCCTGACTTTCTGGGAAGTCTGTTACCCTAGACTAAGCCTGGGCACAGGCTTGTCAAGTACCCAACTGTCCAGCCACACACAGGCCCATTCCAGCGGGGTAGGGGTCACCCTCTTAAGGGATGCAATTATGACTGGAGCTGTAGTGTACATGCTCACATAATCACATGCTGTCTTTGGTTGAAAAAGACCTTCAAGATCATCAAGCCCAACTGTTAACCCAGTACTGCCAGGTCACCACTAAACCATGTCCTTAAGCATTATGCCTATACATCCTTTAAATGCCATCAGGAATGATGAGTCCATCACTGTTCTGGGCAACTATTTCAGTATCAGTGAAGAAATTCTTCCCAACATCTAGCCTAAACCTCCCCTGGTGCACACACATATGAAAATAATTTCTCAACGGCAGTACAGTATGAGCAAAAACTGCTATGAAGCACCCAAACAACATGAAATACAGAAACATGATTTACAGGATGCCCTTGCTTTGTTTGCCCAGTTCTGACTTCATGCAGGTCTGGGAGAATCATGGATCAGGGGTTTCAGGGCCTGATGTCAGCAAATGTGTTTCTTCAAGCATTTTAGTAATTCAGGTGAATGGAGAAGGACTATTGTACTGCTTAAAATTAGGCAGGTACCTAAACAATTTTCTGGATCAAGTTTCAAGCACTGGCTTTGCTGTAGCTTTGACCAAAGATTTGGTCATAACTCAGAAATCACACACAACTATTTCCTTATGTCATCATCCTTCAGCAAAGACCAACTACAGGAAACCTGTTAGAGCTTTTTTCCACACCAAAGAACATTATGGGAACAAGCAATGAGAAGAATGGCACTGTCTACTATGTTGCTGCTGGTGAAAACAATGGACCCAAGCTTCTGGTGGCAGCAGCATGAAAGCAGCCACCCAGCCTTCCCTCCAGAAGCTGAGGGTGAGTACTCCATTGCGCTGTGCTCTGGCAGATGGAAAGAGGTGGCTTTTGTGTGGCGCTTCGCTCATACTGAACCCACTGCATTGCCAACCTCAGCTAATTGCTTGATTCCCCATCTCATTTGCCTGAGAACGATGGGGATTGTGCAACAGCACAGGGTCTATAAAATCATTAATTGAATTACTAGTGTGGAATAAGTAGCACATCAATTTGAATTCACCATCATCCCCCTCCTCTCCTCCCCCTGTGTTTTAGAGACCAATCCTACTGTTGATATGTGCATAGCTTAGGAAGTAGGCTCAATAAATAGATGCGCTATTCTAGCTAAACAAATTTATTTTTCCAGCTGTTCTACTGAATTAGTAAATTGTAATGTTGACTTCAGACTATCTTCTCCATAAAATATATGCTGGTCTGTATATTTTACTGGCACTTCTTCTGCAACACCTCATTAAGGACTGATCCAATCCCTATCCCAATCTATTGGAATTTCGCTTTAACCCAAGCAAGCTTCGGGATGCAGTAACAATCCAATATCTCTTTTATGTTTTGTTGTTGATCATTAGCAAGATTTTTGTATGCTCTCTCCCCTTGCTTGGTTTTCTAGGGTATTTTAGAGCAATAATTGCAGGTAGGACTAGCTTGGAGTTTTGGATCAAATGTGTTATCTGAGTATGTGTGGTTTCACCAGCACAGGTTGGTAACTGCTGGCCTGGGAAGACAAAAAACATCAGAAATTTTTGTCAAGCCTTCATATGGAAACTACTCTTTAGCCTGTATCAGCATCTTAACTGTCTAAAGAGCTTTCACAAACTCCACAGATTTGGTTTGCCATTGTTTAGCATCTTTCTTTTCATTTACATCAAAGTATAGTAAGCAGTAGCATTACTATGTCACAACAGCAGCATTTCCATCTCGTATGTTACTATAAATTAATCCTGGACTACAGCTCAAGGTTACAACATTTAAAACCAGCATCATATTTTGGCTGGCAATGACTAAACAAACCCAAGCCTGGTGCCCTTCATTCTGCAGCTCTCATCCAGCACAGCACAGAAGCAGGCACCATGATTGCTGGGACCACTTTTCTAAGTTCCTAGGGTAAAGTGGCTTCCATTTCCAGTGCTTCAGAGAAGCAAAATTAGACAAAAAGATTTGTTGAAATTATACCTCCCAGCCAAAGAAGAAAAAATGAACGTTTGATAAATAGGTGCATTTTTTCACATCTGTACTTTTAACTGCATTGGTGGGTTTGGGGTCTCCCAGCATCATCAAAATAGTATTTACCAACACAACAATCAATCAGAGACTATAAAAAACAGCCTAACTCTTGAAACAGGAGTGCCAGGATGTGGAAAAGGGACTGAAGCTGCTCCCCATGACCACTCCCACAAAGCCAAAAATAGCAGACCTGGGATAGATAGGGGATGGTGTGTTGTCCTTCACCCCAGTGTAGATGTGTGGCCCATAGAGTGAGTGTCCTGCAGAGGAGTGGGGGGGTCTGGGGATGCTGCAGTGGAGCCTGTCCGAGAGTGCCAGTGGGACTACATTTCAGCAGGGTTGACATGAAGATGTCAGGGGAAAGAACAGGACCTGCATCCTTTCTCATATGTGATAAAACCGAACACAAACAAAGCCAGAGCAAAACTTACAAAGAAACAAATAAAGAACAAATAATGTGCTTTTAATGTTCTGATGCGAGAGGGAGCTAATACTGCTTTCACATCCATTAGGCAAAGGGTTTTGCATGTTTCCTCACAAAGAGCGAGCATTTTCAGTGACTTTCCCTTAAATTAAGATGACAGGTTGCTGCTGCACAGTGTTGTTAATCTTTTCCTAAAAGCTTAATGTTACTACTTAGTAGTTTACTAATAAATTGGAGAA
Organism: Upupa epops; assembly: GCA_013397515.1. NCBI lineage: Eukaryota > Metazoa > Chordata > Aves > Bucerotiformes > Upupidae > Upupa > Upupa epops. The sequence continues at coordinate 27,204 of VZRI01010096.1, read as the reverse complement.
AATATGTAATGTCATTTTGGCTTAGGTACAGATGGATGGCTCTGCAGTGTTTGTATAGCTGTAAAACGGGCACCAATGTGGCACTTGGCAAAGAAGCGATACCCTGCGCAGTAGCTGTATTCTTTTCTACCCTAGGGCCAGGGTACATCACACCCTTCACATATTCAAAACCAATTCAGTCCTCTGTCATACAGACTCTGCTAGGTTTCAGCCGTCTTTCACAGAAGATGTACTAAGGGTGATTGTTAACTTTCATATGCTTTCCATTATTTTGATCCTGTTTTACATTTTTTAACCTCTCATTTCTCTTTCTTTTCCTGGTCATAACCTTTGAGAACCTTTTTTTTAAAGCATGCATCATATCAGTTGTCATCCTGCACTTGATTTTGCTGCTCAATTCCCTCTAGTTTGTGGATTTACTGCTTTCAATGCCATACAAGCACATTTAAATTGGTAGCTGGTACTTTTATGTCCTGTATTTTTGTGTGCCAGTGATGATGGGAGATGGTGCATCTTCATGGGACATGCTGGAAAGCAGCTTATATGGAGGAGGAATTAACTGGTTTTGTCTTTATTGTCAGGCAATTTTATTTTACTGACCAGGAACACCTGACAAAATTGGAAGCAAACAGAGCTATGGAGGGAAAGGGACCTCATCCCTGCAGCAGTACATGCAACTGCTGCCTTGTGTCCCCCATGTGCTGCTAAGGGGATCAGCCCAAGTTCACAATACCATTGAACCCCTTCTCAACTGGTAGGTCTGTCTATGCATCCCTAAAAAGCACTGGCCACCAGTAACATGCAGCACTGGAGGCCAAGAATACACCTCTTCAGCAATACAAGGCGAGAGGGCAAGGGCTGCCTCTTTATGTCTCCCAAAATGGGTGCTGTTCATTTGGCCTCCAGGGGTGGAGGTAAGAATCCAAGGGAAACTCATGTAGTCCTAGTTTTGAACATTTTTGACATTTCTGAGAATCCAGGCTCCCTGGGGATGGCCTTGGGCATGAGTTCTCCCACTGTGTTGGTATAAAACAGGAGTAACCTCGTTCCAGTGAGTAGAGTTAGGGTAAATACTGTACGAGTAGAAGACAAAACACCTGAAATGATCTTACAGGAGCAAAAGACACTTGGCCCATAGCACTTGACTTTTTGAAGGCATTTTTGACCAGTTACTGTCAACTACAGCTGGCAAGCACTGTCTTTGAGCTCTCTAAATTATTTGCATTCTGCAGAAGCACAATGCCTTTTGTGCAGAGAGGAGGAAGCCTCTAAGATGGAGTGAACAGAGGAGAAAAATCTCTGTTCCCATTCTGGTCATCACTGGTGGTCACAAGGTGCTGGCTGCCCCAGCATTCAGAGGAGCTCTGCTGTGCAGTGGAAAGAGGAACTAGCAACACTGGCAAGGGGCCTGGCTACTTAGGGTGGCGGACAAGCCCCAAGCTGGTGGACAGGAGCCTGTGCCTCCTTGCCCAGGGCCATGCATGGGCTGGCCTCATGCTGGGCCATCCAGGTGCTGGCCCTCCATCTGGGGAGCCAGGGGCTGCTTCCCCTTCATGGGAATTTTTACAAGAAAAGCCCCAGCAGCCCATTTTGTACTTTCTAGCACCAGACCCTGTGTCCATTCTTAGGTGCTCTTAAGGGCTCCTAATTATTGCTTCCTGGTTATTTTTACTTTTCCTTATTAACTTAATAGGTTCTCTGATGAACAGAAGCAACTGCAAGCACACAGGAGCCACCACCAAACGACCCTTCTCATTTAAACCAGAACTCACAATTCTGTGCCGCTGAACTCTGCATTTTTTGCTGCACAATAGATGGCAGTAGAGAAAAAAGGCTGAGACTAGACAATTTATAGTTTGAAATATGATTTTTTTTTCCCCCCTCTTAAATCACCACACAGTATTTGTTGCTTTCTTCTCAACAGAGAGAGCTTTCCTAGAAAAGGCAGTCTGGTGCAGATGAGGCTAGATGAAATAAAAGATTCATGCATGAATAATTAACATACTGGAGGCCTCGCTTGAACTTGTTGCCTTACCCAGATGAATGAGTTAACATGTTGGAGATTATTATAAAGAGGGACTATTCTGCTCCGGTAGATCAAATCAGCTGAAAATGATGAAGTATCGCTGCACATGTAAATATATGCTTGGTACTTAAAAATAACCCTTCCAGTAAGTATAGTCATATTGGAGTTCAACTACGCTGACAATCGCAGCGACAAGATAAAAAGATTTGGCATGAGTCATTCCGTTTGACTTTTGCACTGAAATGAGATGCGAGCCTGGGAACTCGCTTTATGTAGGGCAGCCGCCGCGCAGGCGGGCAGCTCCCACCTCCCTGGTTTCACAGCACGGGGGAAGAGTGGCAGCAAGCAGAGACAGAGCACCTCCAACTTCAACACAAAGGCTTCTGGAGAAACTTGTGGGACTCGCCATCCCCTTCCCACCACCCCAGCTGCTGCCATCTGCAGAGGTTCACCCGAGCATTAGGATGGACACCCAGGATGCCCAGGGGGCATTGCCTGGCAGTTGTGGAGCCAGCAGAGTGTGGTAGAGTCTGCTGTTGGCCCCACACCGAGCAGAAAGTGCCCCCTTAACTCTAAATAGCCACAGTTCACCATTTAGCAAATGCTTTCCATTACCGTCTACTTCTCTGAGAGCTAATTGCTGCAAAAAAGAAGGCTTCCTTGTCAATTGACATCAGGCTCATGCTAACCACGAGAGGGAGAGAAAATTAAATTACAAACTAATTCTTACCTCAGTTTTACGAATTGTTAATTGTTCCTAATAATAGTGAAAAACAAGCTGGGAAAAATCAGGAGATTAAAATGACCACAAAGAAATTGCTAGATTTCCTATTCAAAAGTATACCACAGCTTTCCTGCCTATCCATACCTCTGCATATCCCACAGCACTAACAGTAAAATAAACTTGAGAAAGTAAACAGTGTCATCACTTTTCTATGCCTCCGTTAAATAAAACCTTTCTGATGCAGGCAGCAAAGGGCTGTGGTGAGGAAGGAGAACTCATGCCATGCACATGGCTTGTGGGGTGCCCGAGGCATGAGGGGACAGCAGTCATCGGCTGGTGCTTTGCAGGGAGTAGGACTTGGCAAGGCATTTGTAAACTGAGAGTGCAGCACACCCCATCCCTGTTGTGGCTTTCATTGCAGAACCAAATTATTTTTCTTTCAGACAAAGCTCCAGTAACACTGGTGCAGCCACTGCCCCCCCACCTGGCATGTTAAGGTGGCTGTTGCCCTCACACCAGCCCAGGGCATGAGCAGGAGCAGTACAAGGTCCCTCTGGCACAAAACATCAGGTGGGTGATGGGTCCCTCCCCACATGGACTTTCTTTTGCAGAGTGAGTTAAAGGTGTATTGTGCCATGCATGACATTATCCAGGACTGCTTGAAAATAAAAATAGATTGGAAGTATTTTGAAGATGTTTCTGTCTATTATCTCTCAGCTACACAGTGCTGTCAAGCAAAATGTCTTCTTTCTTCAATCAGTGCATAAACACAGACCAGATATAACAGGGCATGGAATTTGTGTGCAAAATTGCCTTGTTTCTACATACAACTTAGTTTTTAACAAACTGAGAGTTACCAGTAGCCATGGTCAGAGCAGAGCTTTTCTTCTAGCTCTAACAGTGAACCAGGACTCACCAACTCCTTGTGGCCCTGCTCAGGCTGCCAAGTGCTGGCAGAGTCATGATGATGGTGACTGAACAGCATTTTTTTATACACTGTTCTCCCAGCTACTCACACAGCCATGGGATCATGCACTGTATTGTCATTCTCCTTCAGTGGATGACACTTCCTAAACCAGGGGTAGAAGTAGCAGCACAAGGATGCTNGCTGTTTCTAAGTCTCCTCATAAGCTTTGGGATAAGATGGAGGCAATCTTCCCTGCCACTCAAACATCACACTTCAACAGGGGCTTGCTGATGAAACCATCCTGTTCAGGGATCCGGTAAGAAAACCTTCACCTGCTAACAATATTTTTCCACTTAGATCTGTTCCTAAAAGCTTATTGCCACATCAAATCCCATTATAGAAAATAAGGAAATGTTAAAATTAAGAACTAATGTTCACATGAAAGCAATTTTTTTACTATTTCCTTCAGCAAACCAATGAATTTTTAACAGTTGAAATTGCTTTGAAACAGCAATAAATTATTTCATGCATACATGCCAAATATTAAAACCAGAAGGTTTCCTAACATGAAGTCACTGGTACCGAGATTCATGTTTGCCTTTGTTAATTATCTACTTGTTTATTAGCTCAGTTTCACTGAGGAGCTGCTGATATCCCCAAGTTAAAGATTTCGGAACTGTTCACAGGATGTAATAATGCAGTTTTATTGGGTGCTTGTTGAGAAAATCTTTTTAGTTGTTTGCCCTTTAGCAGCAAAACTGCTGTTTTGATCAGGCCAAGGCCCCCTGGCCAGGTCCATGCTGACCTGTGCCCCTCTGGGGTGGCCACAGCATCCCCCAGAGCCATGAGCATCGATACTGCGGAGGGCAGTGCTGAAGATGCTGCCCTGACACTGTATCAGGCTAATACCAGCCTCAGCCAGGACAAGCCTGTCCCAAGGCTACATTTTCTTTGCCCAGTAATGTGATAGCTGCTTCTCACTCAGAAAACCCCATTCTGAGTAGGCAAACGCAGAGACCCAACTTTTGCCATGAATTTTAAATTTGGAATATATTTTACGTTTTTTTTAAATCATCAGATTGCGAGTTATCTACACAGTAAACTAGCTGCTTCAGCCCCCAAGGATTTCCTCTGGGAGGAAAAAACAGTGGCACAGGCTCTGGGAGTACTTGATTATTGAACTAAACAATTTTTATCACGTCATCAATGAGTTATTCCCTCAGGCTTCACCTTCCAAAGCTGGGGCATTAGCCCAAGGCTTAAGAAAAAAAGCTGCCAGTTGTTCTGACTGTGAAGAAAGGATTGCCATCTTCAGGTGAGAAAACAAACCCCTTCAGGTCTCACTAACTAGCAAGACCTGATGATGCTGAACCTGGACTAACCACTCTGGAATACTCCATGTGATTAGTACTGCCAACATCCAACCCTCAAACACACTTTCTCACCAACCAAACTACATGAAGCACCCACTACCCATCCTGCCCACTGCTGTGGGTGCCTTCGTGCCTGCTGCAGCACCCAGAGGGGTGGGAGAGAGGAGTCATGGGACAATGCCTGACTTGCCTGACCTAGTGGGTGCCTGTTCCCACACAATGTGGCAGCCCCGGCCAGAAGAGAGGGCTAATTGCAGAGCAGGGCTGCTGCTACAACAGAGGCTGCAGTGGCATTTCCACAACAAATTACTGCTTTGGGAAATTTTCAGGCATGACTATAAAGCTTTAAACTAAGGACTCTGACAAAGATTATTTTCTTCAAATTCAAGCCCTCTGAAAGAAAACCCTTTCTTAAAGCAATACCAGCATGAAGGGTAAGGTGAGACAGGACTCAGCTGTGGTTTGACATCTCCTTGGAGTGGTTTGACATGTCCTGGAGCACAGTCAGAGGACAACATCAGCATGGCTGGTGCACACCTTCCTGCTTACCAGTGTGCTCTGGGAGGCCCTGCACCAAGCCAGGCTGCAGGGTCCCACAGCACCACCACTTCCCAGTAATAAGGACACTGGGAAAAGGGGCTGAGAAGCACACACTGGCACCTGGGAACTCATAAACCCCCCTATATATTCTATTAACCATGGATGCATTATACAGTCTTGACTTATAGAATCATAGAATGCGTTGGGTTGGAAAGGGCCTCCAAGGGTCATCTAGTCCAACCGTATACAACAAGCAAGTACATCACTCACAGATCACTTAGAGCTCCATGAAGCCTGACCTTGAATGTCTCCAAGGATGGGGCCTCCATCACTTCTCTAGGCAACCTGTTCCGGTGACCCACCAACCCCAAATTAAAGAACTTTTTCCTAACATCCAGCCTAAATCTATCCTTTTCCATCTTAAAACCATGGCCCCTCCTCTTATTGTTATATGCCCTCATGAAGAGCTCTTCTCCAGGGTCTCCCCTGCTGTAGGGTCTCCTTAGATATGATATGCAGTATTTAGAGCAAAAGAATTATATTTTCTTCCCTTAAATCCAGCAAATGACCCTTCTAAAAATATTTGTTTCATTGCCTCAAAACAACTTATAAAAGATCTGCTTTTGATTTGCAAGCCTACAGTATTTTTGAATCCCAGCTTTTCCCATTGATGCTCAAAATCCATGGAAGTTTGATGCACTGAAAACAGTACAGTTAAAAAAACAACCAACCAAACAAAAAAACCCAACACAAAAAATAATAAACACACCTGATCTACTCTGATGCTTTCTGCATGCAGTGGAGGTCCTGGTCTGCAGCCCCAACGCAGAGTGCATGTTACTTCACCCTGGGATGGTAACTCAGCAGACTTATAGATGCTCTTTTCCAGAAAGGTAATCATTTTTTGGGCATGTGTGGCAGATGGGACTGTTAACTCATGGTGCTAGGAGTTAACCTGATTGTATTATAATGTGATAGCTCCACAGCTAATGCCCATCAGCACTGTGGGCCATTTGCTTTATCATAAAATAAAATTAATTGAGTGAGAATAAATTGCTGAGGGATACAGAGGAATTTGAGACCATACACATGAAATACACAATAGCTTGAGTCTCCTGTGATACTTAAATTCATTAGGGAAGAAACAATTGTTATTAATTCTTTTTTAAAAAATAAAAATCCTCAAACTTGCCACAAGATTTACCACATGGGCTGCTGATGTGGATATGGCTATGTGAGCGCAAAAACGGCTTTTCTTTTGCAGAAGGACTCTGAGACTCAGCACAATGTTCTAGCAAGGCTGGCTTCTGGTGCCTGTGTCCTAGAGATGCCTGCATAGAGCCTGTGGGCTGCAGGGAGGAGGTGTGGGGAGCTGTGGGAGCGGGATGGTGTACCCCCCATCCAGGTAAGCAGCAGGGAGCTGCAGGCAGCCAGAGTGAGCTGGGGGGCTGCAATATTTCTGATGGAGAATGTTTATTTGAGTGTGTGTATTTGCCAAGTACAGCAAGGTAATGACATTGAGGCTTATTGATAATACAGTTATAATTCATGTAATGACCAACTGAGCAAAATGATACAGCCATCTCTCCTTCATCTATTATGCTCCTGTCCACAGAGACTTCTCAGTTAAGGGCTGTTTATTTCTGCAGCAAGACATAGACCAGATATGCAGAATATAAACCCTCCTATTAGGACGCCCAAGCATACTTTTTTCTTCCCATGCTATTTAACGGCATGCAATTTTGGGGATCAGCTTTCTGGCTGTGTGGTGAGCTGGGAGTCAGACACGCAGCTGTAACTGTGGTGCTGAGTGAGAGGTAACAACCCTGCCTGCTCCTGGCCCCAAACACCTCTTGTGTCCCCACTCAAAAGAATTCTCTAGAACAAGATTCTATTTGTTTTCTTACAGGTTAGTCACAAATTCCCACAGAAGAATTTCCACACATGACAGTGTTGGCACTGCATAAGTCATTGTTAGTTTCCCTAAACGGTAAGCAGGACAAAACACTTTTTCTTTTACTTGTTATTTTCTTTTGGACATCTGTATATGGGCAGTCCCCTCAGCGTCCAATATCAGCTCAGTGCAGAGCAGCATGCAGGCAGCCCTTCCTAGTGTCAGCCCACATGGACACCAATGGACATGCCATGAACACTGCTTCTGAGGTGGCTATCCCAGTTTCCTGACAGGTTCTGCCCTGGACCCTTTCTATCCCTTATGGGCTTGGGGAAAGACTCCCAGGCTGCTTACCAAGCTTCAGCCCCAACCACCCTCTGGCTTCCCCTTTTGCAGATCTGCATTAAAGTTTGTGTCTACTCACACCAAACCATACCAGCACCTTCCACATTTCCTGAGCAGAACTACAGGTGCAAGTTTGAACCTACAAAAGTATACTGACAAGTCACCCCTAACACCTTCCTCGTTTAATTGGCACCAGGTGCACATCTGCCACCCATGGGTGACATTCTCAGCCTGGCTGCTGCAGGGCTGAGCAGTAATAAACTTCTGAAGCACTGCATGAGCAGGAGGAACCCTTTAAACAGGCATTTACCAAAGAGTGCCTTTTACATGATGAGTTTTGCTCCCAGCTCCCAGCGCTGCTCAAGGTTAATTGGATCTGCTTAATAGAAATAGCTGTGTTTGGAAGCACTGCATGTATCTGTCTCCCTATTTATGGCATGGGATAACCCTTAAGCACTTGACCAGCATGTAATGACTCCAGGTAGCAAGAACTTGAAATCAGATTATACCCCCCACAATTTCATTGACTGGGGGCACAGGTAACAGGTTTCTGGGTTGCGGCATGAGGTAAATGCTCAGGAACTTCGGGCACTGCTCTGGACATGCAGGAAGGCAGATAAGATGCAAGGGATGTGGTTTAATTAGGCCACAACTTTATTAAGTTAACCCATCTGGGTTCTATCCAGCACAATTCTTTCTTTAATCACTGCCACATGGTGGAGGGTTGCCATTTGGCCTCCTGCTCCCTGCAGCTGGGAACCAGTCATGCACTGGGACTCTGCCACCCACCACAGGTACAATCATTCAACTTTCACTGTGCAAAGGAAGAAGAGCTATTGCTGTCCCCAGCACTGGCCCAATTCGTCAGCAAAGCCTCCCACAAATTAAGGCATTTAACACAGTCTCGCATAGCATCCTTGCAGCCAAACTGAGGCTGATTGGGATGTTTGGCTGGTGATTGGGTAGTGAGGTGGATAGTGAACTGGCTGCAGGATAGAAGCCAGAGAGTAGTGGTAAATGGGACAGAGTCTAGTTTGAGGCCTGTCTGTAGTGGAGTCCCCCAGGGATCATGAGCCAGCAGTATGCTCTTGTGGCCAAGAGGGCCAGCAGCATCCTGGGTGGGGATCAGAAGGGAGGTGGTTAGCAGATTGAATCAGGTTCTTCTCCTCCTCTACTCTGCACTAGTGAGACTGCATCTGGAGTATTGTGTCCAGTTCTAGGCCTCTCAGTTCAANGGGGCAATGGGTGCAAGCTGGAATGCAGGAGGTTCCAAATAAATATCAGAAGGAAGCTCTTCACAGTGAGGGTAATGGAGCATTGGAATAGGCTGCTTGGTGGGGTTGTGGAGTGCCCTTCTCTGGAGACATTCAAGACCCACCTGGATCTGTTCTTGTGTGACTTGGTCTAGGTGGTCCTGTTGTGGCAGGGGGATTGGACTAGATGACCTTTTGAGGCCCCTTCCAATCCTTAATGATTCTATTCCCTTCTATTCCACAACACAGTGCTTGTCCTTCTGCCACTGGCCTCAAGGTCACAACAGCCTGGCACACCGCAACAGTGTGCAGGGAGAAATGACCCCTGATATCCAAAGCAGAAATAGCATTATGGCATGGGATATAATTTTTTTAATGGTCTCTTTTAAGCGTGTAGGAACAGTATAGAGGACAAGGTCTATTTTACTGAGGGAGAAATGCACTAGGCTTCTTCCAGCTATTGCCCACAGCATTGCTTGGTGGCCAACACTTTTTTCCTACCTTGTGACCAAACACAGACTACCTCGCTGCGCTAGAACAATTCAGTGACTTTAACTACCCCTTTCTGGGGCAAACAGAAAGAAGCAAGCCTGAATGCAGAACAGACATTGCTCTGCACTGCCAAGTCCTTGTTGGTCACCAAACTGCAGCAGGAGACCCTCCCCCTGTGTGTGCACTGATGCTCTCACCTTACTGCCACACATCTGAGCTCAGAGCTCAAATTCATGGTTTGATGCAAAACCATTGCTTCTCATGCATGGATTGGAAGCAGCCGGTTGTTCATCTCTCAATGGGCTGTTCTCCTGGTAAAAAGTCAAAGCATCCTCCGAGAGCTGCCTCCAGTCTGTGCCTGGCTTCGTGTGCTGGGCAGAGCTGTGATCTCCAGTGGAGTGACATGGTGTGGCTGGCAGGCAAAGTACCCTGCTTTGAGGTTGCTCACTGGTGTGATGCAATGTTTCCACAGTGTAACTTGAATTAATAATGTTTCTTGTGTCATGGATGCTCCTTTTTTCTACAAAACATCAGGGGTCAGAGGAAAAGGGCATCATCTGTTGCATGATTTTGTTGTTATATGCTCATTGCACTGGGAGAAGCAGCATTGTGCCCAGGGATCCAGTACAGCGCCATGTGTTAGGTTGTACCAGTATGTCATGGTGGCTGTTTCCTGCTGCATGACCCATGTTCTTTGCTTTTTTTTTTGTAGTTTTTTTTTTTTTTTACACAGCATTATTGCTTTAGGCTTTTTATCTTACACATTATTATAAGCCTTTATTTGGCTGCTGCAACCCAAGATCTTAATCAAGCTCAAGGCTAAATTTTCTAGAAATCCCCAAGAGAATAGAGATAATGCCAAGTTGCAGGCTCCCGATTGGGGCCCAGTCTCAGCAGCTGTGTGGCTCTGCTTATTTTAAGTTATATATATAGGTGTACATAAACGCAGAGTGTACACCATGTGCATCTGCATGATAGGCCCAGGAGAGTTAGCAGCCCTGTCCTAAGCACCAGTGCTGAGGTTGCTGAGGCTGCCGAGGCTGGAATGTCCAAGGTATGCCCATGCTTTAGTATTTCAGTTTCAGCTCTATTTTGCCCTGAGACATGTAGAGTTGATCAACAAGAAAATTTCTTTGCCCCTCTCATCCCAAGGTCTTTCAAGTATTTAAGCACCACAAGGTCTTATAACCTCTTTCCCTCTAGCTCAGCTACAAAGCAAAAGCAAGAAGTTGGATTTAATTGCATTACATAAGTTCTCTGAGACAGGGCAATAAAGATACGCTCTGGCACTTGCTCCTCAAGAACATTATCTCGCCTTCAGTCTAGGACCAAACCCCACAGTATACAGTTTCCCTTAGAACCATTCCCCCTCCAAGATTCTTTCTAAATAAGCTTCCTTGAGAAGCACTCAGTCACACTACAAGATTGCTCAACTAGCTATAAACTAGCTGGAATTTACTCTTCATCAAGACAATTCTTGGCATTAGTGCACTGATGTAATTTATCCTATGTAGGTGCTTATTTCCATCAGATCAGACTTCATTATAGCAGTGAATCTGAGAAAATCCATGACTTCTGGGATTTTTTCTTCCCTTTTTAATAGTAAACATCAGCATTTTCTAAACTATTACACATGGTTACTGTGCTTATACAGAGCAAATGATGTCTGCCCATGCTGTGGACCACTCTTCCAACTTGTCTCAGATTTGAACCCCACTTCTCTGCTGCTGGGAAGCATCCTGGGAAAATTTCCAAAATTACTCCTGGGCAAAGCTAAACTGGTTTAACAGCTACCAGAGGCTGTTCAAGCCAACTGGGCACTGGAACAGAGCTCATATCCCAGAAACAAAGCTATGGAACAGACAATTTTCAGCAGATGGGTGAAGGGTTCTCCACCTCAAATGGTTCCTTGTCCGTCCCTGGACTCTCAGATGGGATCTGAGAAGTTTTTAATCTTCACTTGAAAACAATCAGGATGGAGGAGAGCAGGGAGGCAAAGTCAGCACTGCTCAGCTGAAGGAATACTTAAGGTGTTCAAGGAATGTCACTGCTCCTTGATTCTGAGCATGTTTCAACCCAAGCCTTGTCTGAGGGTTATCCCTTCACTGTTGCACTGCTAAATCCACTCTTTTCCCTTAGATAAAGGCTTCCCTGAGCTTTTGTCTGCTATTGCTTTTTGGGTTATCTGCTCTATAATAGTCAATACAACTAGCTGATATCTCAAGAATATAATCTTACTCCAGATCCACTGCTGTCTCCAAGGAAAACATTCATGTATGTTTGAGCAGAAAGCAGAGACATCAGAACAAGAATACAAATTACACTCATAGCATCACTTCCTTCTATTTAGCACATAGTGCCAGGGATATCTCTTATAATACACACACTTCACCCCAATGATAAAATTTTCGTCTGTTGTACAACTATTATGATATTGCAACCTGAAGCACGATGACAATAATACCACATGTGGTATCCACAAAAGCACACAGTCCTCTCTTATAAATCAGTCAATTCCACACACAGTTAACACCCTCTTCTATTTGTGCTGCTTGTATATTTCCCTTGTGTGTCCCTTGAATATGAGCCTTCCCCCCTACTGTAAAGGGACTTTTGCAGAGAGGAAAATGAACCTTTTTTGCTAAGCAATTTGAATTGCCTTGCTCTCTCAGACCACACACATGCGCTGAGCAGAGACAATGTGCTTGGGTCTGAAAAGATTGACAGTGACACACATCAACTACCAGAGCACTTAGAAGAAGAGCGTGATCATAGAAGAAAAGCATGGTCTTAGAAGAAGAGCAATGTGTTGACATATCTGCTTACAACTATTTGCTTTGCAAAGCATGAGTCAATACAGTGTGTTTCAACTTGAGATGCACAGCTTCCAAAACAGAGGGGAAAATGAAATAACACCGTGTGGGCTTTGGTCAGCATTGGCACTCACACACACTCAGCACCAAGACACACACCATGTGTCCCGGCACCTCCTTCTATGTTCCTCTTTCAGCTACTGATGGCATATCAGCAGCTTGTCATTATGCAGGGATTTAATCTCAACTGGCTATTTCATAACCCTTGCTTTGTCCCATCTCTAAAATTAACATCTAGCATTAACATTTTTGAACATGACTTTAAAGCTTTCAAGCAAACATAAGCAGAGATAGACCCATAGGTTTCCCTGGCATGCCAACAAGCCTTCTGAAATGGCAGGCATGAAGGCTGTCTCTCTTCATGGGGTACAGTGCATGCTTTGGAACTGTTTGATAGTTTTAAAGTATTTCTGATGCAATGGGTCATAACACTTTCCAGATGTGCACATGAAGTGCAAAAGGTAACGGCACAGACACTTCACTGTTCTACCTCTCACCCCCTTTCTGCCTATATTAGAAAAAACTGTCCCATCTTATCTCTAGTTTACTAATAAATAAGAGTTATTTGCTTCCCCCCGTGCTAAACCGAAAATAATGTTAAATGTACCATAAACAAAACTTAGGAACTTTTTTGTGCGATTAAAATGGTCATAACTATCTGATGTTTCTTGCTGATTGAATCTGCCACTTCCATTTACTAGGAAAATAAATAACACATGTTTGCTGTCTTTCTAAAAGGTTCCTATTTATTCTGTGGTCATTTCCCACTTATGATATTTCCAGCTTAATTTCATAAAACAGCTTTTACATGGCAAAAAAAAAAAAGGGCTCTTATTGTACATTGTCTTCAAAATATTTTGCCTTTGAGCTGTGGGCTTTTATTCGTAGGAACAACCAACCACCCTGTTTGTGAGGCCTGTATTCCTCCAAATTAAAAAGAGAAACAGCTGTAGGTCTTACAAATGTCTGCAGAGCTCCATCGAGATATTGTTGAATTGTTTGCTTTCCTATCTCCCCACAGGACATGCCTCCCAAATCCACCGCACAAGACAAAAACATAGGTAAAAGAAACAAATGTTCCCCTCTGGGCACATGCTTGTAGGCATAAGTCATCCATCCATCTCCAGCAGATCATTTACAGCTACTTTGGGGGATTTTTGGGATGTAACTAGGAACATCAATTGTCTGATAAGACATCACAGTATCACAGTAATGATGAGGCTGGAAAAGACCTTAAAGATCATCCAGTCCAACCTACAACCAACCAAGTAAACCTAAACATCTGACATCTGGATCACGCCACTCAGCACTTCATCCAGCTTAACTGGACCAATGCACAAATTCATTCTATTTTCTTAGCAAGGGCTACAGCACCTAATTCATAGATCATCAACACAACAGTAATTACTTATTGTAAGGCCTTTTTCTTCAAACCTCAGGCTGCTGGATTCAAGGGATTCCTTGTGTTCACTGCCCTTTCCAGTTGTACAAGTGGCTGAGTGGAGATCACTTTTAAACTGCTTGGTACCAGAGCTGTGAGGAACAACTTTAAGAACAGGAGGAACCGTAAACTCAAGGCTCTGGACAAATTAAAAAAAGCCAAATTAAGAAAGATTTATGGCTGGTTTTTTTAGAAGGGAAAAAAAAAAAAAAAGGCTGATCTGATTTTTGCAGACTAGCTCCCAACCCAGCTGTGGATTGTGACCCAGGTGGGTCATGTTTTGCTGGCTGCTACCAAACACCCACCACATGCTCAGGCCTCTCCAGCTCACACACAGCACTCACACCACCAAGGGCTGCTCCCATCTCCAGCTCTGGGATATGAGCTGCATCCAGCTCACCAGCCCTCACACATGCCTACCTTGTGCATAGTTGCTGATTTTACAAGACTGGCTGTGTTGTGCTCACACATAATGATGAGCAGATTTGAGCCTTAAATCTAGAGACCTCAACAGCTGCCCCCAAGTCAAACAGGAACAGAGACAATGCATAACTGAAATGGTAAGTCATGGGATAATTAAATTATTTGTGACAGTAGACCAAAATAGAAAGAAACAAAAAACCCCCTAAAACAAACAAACAAACCAGACATGGAGCCATATGCTCCCATGTGCTGCACATTGCAGAGCAAAGAGAGTCACTGCAAGACAGCACAGAGACCCCACACCCTTGGCTGATAGCTGCATTGAGCAAAACCCCCCCTGATACACTGGGATGAGCTGCTATTGGGCCCCTTCAACCTATGCATGCACAGAGGTGTGTGATGGCTTGGGGCTGCAGGCACAGAGATCCCCACATATGGGCAGTGCTCTGGCTGTTGCACCCTGCACTCAAGAAGCTCTTGTGGTAAGGATGCTGTCAGTTGATTTCTTGGAACAACTCTGAAGATAAATGGCAGTAAAAATACTCCTTTCTGATAGCAATACTGGGGTATTGCTCCTTCATAACAACAAATCTGCTCAGTGACCTGGGATAGGTGGTCTGCCATTGCTGTGCTACTAACTTCATCTGTCAGCCCAAGCACAGCACTGAGCCCTGTCTCTTGTCAGGCCACATCTGACCACAGGACTCACAATTAGACCCAAAACAACAAATTAAGTTTTAGAAGATGATGCAAACCCATCCTAGTTTTGGTGGATTGATCCTGGAGGATTTTTTATTAGGTAGCAATTAGCTGCATTTGCGTCAGTCTGAGCACAGCCACATCGGGGGTACAGACCCACAGCAGCCATCACTTTGCTTTTTCTACCTCTGACCTACATGTGTGGCAAGTTGCAGCTTGGCATGCCATGTGTTTTAAATAAGCTTTTGAGGAGAGCACGTGGAGTCTGTGAGGAGAATTATTTGGTAGGGAAGAACAGGCTGGGGAGGATGCAAAGGTGAGTGGCTGCAGGGTGATGGGCTCCGGTGGCCACACTTCCACCAGCAGCACTCACTGCTGCCAGGTCATGAGTCCTGTCTCCCTCCTGTGTCCTTGCATGTGCAGTTTCCTTCTTAAAACAGAAAACTTGCAGACCAGGACTAAGGAAATATGGTAATGTTTACAGGCGACAGAAGCCTCCACCTTCAGATGTTAATTATACATAGAACTGGACAAATTATTCATCAGGAACAGTTTGGGCTCAGGGGAAAGAAAACAGTTTTCTCCTCTATATACTGCAACTGATGCCTCTGTCAAGGCACTGAAAATACATGGAACAGGTTTGCATGCACACAGTTTACAGCACAGCTATATTTAATGACCAGCAGGATCTGTAGCCTAACCCAACAGTTTATGTACATGCACACACTCAGAAATATTCAGATGTATTGTTCTTCCTAACATTACCTCTGCTGTGCTGGATTTGCAGCCTTCAGCTGCAGCTTATGTGCCTGCACCTATCCTTGCCTAAATGTACAATCACCTGGGAGCGCTGGGTTCCAGTGTGCCAGGCAAAGATTGTGGGACTCTCACACACAAGGCGAGTGCTTTTCATAGATTATCTTCAAGCAAGTGAAAAAACTTGTCTAAACCACCACCTGTTTTATAGGTCAGCAGAGAGTGGCCACAACGCAAGGTGGATCAGGTTTCTTAAGTGTGCTCAGGAGTACCTGTCATCACCAGCAGCTGAACCCTGTGACGTCCTTCCTTCTGCCAAACTCGTCCCCGCTCTGCCTATACAAGCACAAGCCTCACTGCCAGTCTTTGACTGGATTTCCCATGAGCGCTGGAATCCATCTTTGCTATGCAGCACCCCCAGAATTAATTTTTCTTGCAAAAAACTACTGTTTCCATCAAGCTTTCAGGTTTTTAGGAAGACTAGGTCTTCAAATGTAATCTGATTGATGCTCTGAGAAAAGAAGGGCAAAGAAAACTAACACAAAACTTTGTGAGAGAATTTTTTCATTAATTAAATATAAAGAAAAAACAAACCAAAATCATGCAATACAAAACCAGAATGGAGTTAGATATTTAGAGCTTTATGGGTTTTTTTAAGTCAGCAGAACAAAACTCTGGTTTTCCTTATTGACTGTTAACCACAATAACTAAGACTTGTTCAATTTCAGCTTTGTTCCTTTAATATTGGGAATTTTTTTATTTTATTGACAAGGAAAAATCCAGTTTTCTGGCTGAAGCCTATTATGTGAAGAAAGCATAAAAGGACTTGTTACTTTATAACTACTAGTAGGGAATCAAATGGAGTAACTATTATTTTTGGTGAGTTCAGCACCTGGTAGCATGAGTATTTAAACACCACACTTACTGTATTTCATCCCAAGACTCTTTGAAATCACTTCAATATAGGATCTGAGAATGACATCATACACATATGGGTGGGGACATATGGGTGTAGGTTACCAACGATGCATTTGCTAATACACAGTGGATTGCACTGCACCCTCCTTCCCTTAATTGGCAACACATTTTATAGCATAAGTGCTGGGATTCCTATACTCAGCTGTGAATTCACAAAGATTGTCCATGCATCAGCCTGGCTGCAGTGGAAACCAACGCAGCTGAGCTGGTGCAGCCTAGCCATAAGACCTGTGTCCCTTCCCAAAATCACAGAATCACAGAATCATCAGGGATAGGAAGGGACCTCAAAAGATTATCTAGTCCAATCCCCCTGCCACAGCAGGACCACCTACACCAAGTTGCACAGGAACAGACCCAGGCAGGTCTTGAACATCTCCAGAGGAGACTTCCGCAACCTCCCTGGGCAGCCTGTTCCAATGCTCTGTTACCCTCACTGTGAGGAAAACAGACAAATCCAGTGACAGTCAAGGAGATGGGGACATGTCCTTCCCTCCTCAAATAACATTCTGCTCCCAGCATTTCTCAGCAGCACCTTTTGTTTCTTCTTTTTCAGAGGCTGTCTAAATATCACACAGGCTTGGAATACAGAACTCAAAGGTTTTTGGGGGTAGGTTTTCAGGTTTTTTTTTAACCCACATAGTAATTAAACTAGTGGGTTAAACAGTGAAAGAGAGAATCTGCCTGGGGGCTGAGGAATACCACCCCACCAGAGACTAAACACTGCAGACCACTCTGCTCGTAATCGACGGACGTTTTCAAAGAGGCAAATGATAAACAGTGATGGAACGTAATTGGCGTTGTTTGTTGTGCACTCGTTGATGAAATGCCAGCAAAACTGAGTCACTTCAAAATGACATGTTTATGTGACATCAAAGAGGCTGAGCTGACTTTACATTGTATCTGTGACAAATGTATATGTTGGATCGCTGCTTGCCATTTAGACCTTCTCTGATTACTTCTCATTGTAAAGAGAAACATTTGTGATTCTGCTCACTTGGTAAATCTGTGGAGTGACTTGTTAGCAACACATGCAGGGAAAGTTGTTGAAAAGCCCTTCTGGGCCTACCATAGTAAATATGTATTCACACACACTATAATGTGCTGCTGCTCGCTGCCTGAAAGATGACTGCAGACAGAGAGGCACACGCAGGAGAGCCTTGATGAGTGCTCCCAGCCAGTTATTTGCACTTTCAGGCATTAAACCCCAGCCTCTTCTTCCTCTCCACCAGACCCCCCGTGTAACACTGATTTGTGTCCATCAGACCCCATGAAGGTTTGCTGTGCCCCAGGAAGTGGGGTTCATGCAGGCTGCCCCACTACAATTCAGTCATCCAGGGAATGGACAATAAGTAAAAATAGCATCAGTGCCTGCAGGTCAGGAAAAGAAAGTTGCTTGCATTTCCCAAACATCTCAGTTGCCTTTAGGAGGAAAAAAAATTACTGGGGAAGTATTCAGCACTGCCATGCCTTGGGGAAGGCTATTTTTTATCCCAAACCCAGCAGTCCTCATCCTGGCAGCACTGCTAGATAAGGCACTGGCTATGGGGCAAAGGCTACAGGAACTGGAGCTGACACAGCTCAGCAGCAGGCTGAGGCAGCACAGATGGATGATCTCAGCTGCCTTCATGTTGTGGAAACACCTCTCTACTTGTCACCACCTCCCTTGGATATCCATGATCACCTCCTGTGATCCCTACATCTTCCATGCCCTTAGGGGAAGGCTTCCCACAGTGGTGGAGTGGGGTATACATGCAGGGAGACCCATGGGGAACATGGGGCAGCTGGAAGAAAACCAAGCATCTAGAATAGTATCTGTGGAGCCAGGTAAGCCCTTTGGTTAAAGCCATCTTTGGTGCATTTCACTGCTATCATTCATGGTTAATGCTTCTCCTGCTTACTAGCCGGTAACCTGTTCAGGCCAAAGGGAACATGCTGCCAGTGGGATACTCAAACACCTGCTCCACCAGGAGGGCAAACAGCTCCAACAAAGCAAGAGAACAGGGTACTAGGGCAAAGCACTTTCCCAGTTGCTGATTCCTGCCAAGGGCCTCCTGCATTAATGGCTCCTGCCAGGCTGACTACCTTAGATGACTCACAGAACACAGATATAGACAACCACATTCTGCCTTTCTCACCCTCAAAATACCCCATCCATCAAGGCCTTCCTGGCTAAGGAAGACTTGGGAAGAGGTTACTGCTCTCGAAGCATTCCCAGCACTGCAGTACAGGGTACCACTGGGGCCACCAAAGGAGAATGCTGGAATAAAACCTGAGAGCTCAGACTGCACTCTTGCCCGCTTCAGAATGCTTAATGTCTCCAGAATTCTTGTCCCTGAGTGAGTGATACAAAGGGAAAGGAGCAGCACCAATTTCATGTCAGGACCAGCTTGAGAAGCAGCTTTCTGCTCAGGACATGACAAAGGAGAGAGATTAGCCACAGAAACCATAGCACATTTTACCATTATCTGAGCATCAGCAGGCCTTCAGGCCTCAAATCAGTTTTAAAACCAAATAAAACCAAACGTGTGACACAGGTATCAGTGTTACACCACTTGCTGCTTCACATGCAGACTCTGGGAATGCAGGTTCTGAACCCAAGAATACCACAGCCACTTTGCAAAGGAATGGTACAGTCCTCACCAGAGGTACCCAGTGCAGACAGGGGTCACAGACCTAGCTACTGTCCAGATGCACTCCCTCATGTGCAGGACAGGCAGTTAACAATGGCTGAACACACCTCAGAGCTATCTCATTCCTCTGTGGGTCAATATGTACACAGAGCAAAGATTTTCAGCTTGTTGCCTATCACTTGTTATGTTTTAGCCTTCCCTTCCAGGCTCAGTGGTAGCAAGCAGGGCTGGCAGCTGTCACGCACCCACTAGTATTTCTGCTCTCTCAATAGTGTCATCAGAGAGGGTGAAGGCTTTTGGGATGCAGAAGTTGCAGCCTCAGGAGCTGCAGCCACCTCTTTCCACTCTATGTCCAGCCTCTATGTTTTGTTGTTTTACATCATTAGCCTTTTTTTATCATACTGCAGAAAGGTACTAAATATACAGCGTAACCAAAGGAAGGGATTGTTGCTGGGGGAGATGTTCAACATGTGCGTGCACAGCTCTGTAACACCATCCCCATCTCATTGATAAACTCAGACAGATTTTACAGGCAGATTTAATAGTAAATACTACAGGGAGTGGAAGGTCTTCAAATTGATGCCCAGAGAGGATTCAGGAAAAGATAGCTTGCAGCCCCAGGTTTGTTGTCCCACATACAAGGTGGCCTTGCTGCCCTTTGGCTCCAGGAGGTGGTAGGCAACACCTCCCACCAACCGACCACCCAAAGTGGTCATGCTGCCACTTGACATACCCTTGTTACAGTATCACAGTATCAGTGAGTTTGGAAAAGACCTTAAAGATCATCCAGTCCAACTAGTGGGATTCACTAAACTTTGTGTGTGCCAAGGAAGAAATGAGAAGTCTAGGATTGGGCATTTTCTGCACTGCACTTGCTAGAGGTGCAGTTTATGTGGGAAGAGGAGAACTGAGGCTAAATTTATTCTTAAACCAAGACCCTAACAATAGCAGCACTTCCTCTCTGCACAGGCAAAAGCTTGAAGCCCTTGTTGTGCTCTGGCTCACCCAGAGTCATCAATCTTCCTGCAGGTCCTCCCTAAACCTGCTCCTGAATGGCTTGTCCTGTCCACACCCACACACAGCAGGCTACCAGCCACTGTCTCACACTATTCTCAGTGCCAGAGCCTGGATTAGGGTCTGAGCACTGGGACCATCATCACTCTGCTAGAAGTCAGACTTCAGTTTTCTAGCTGTCAGACACCACCTTTTCTTTCAGCCCACAGCACCATGTATCAAAGGGCTGCTGCACTGCCAGCCACAGGCAATGAATTGACAAAGGCAAAGCTCCAGACTCTTGAGCAAAGTTTTCATAGGGGTCCAGAGCAGATGTGGTGGTCACTGCAGGCACGTCTGAGCAAAGGAGATGACTGTCATCCTCACACAGCAGCCCAGAAAGTGTGCCATTCTAGAGAAGCAATGCTTCTGGGTCTCCAGCCCTTCTCTAGGGCAGCTCTGTGCCAGCAGCACCCTGCATGCAGCTTGCCCACATGCCCAGGGGAAACAATGCACTCCCAAACATGCTCCTGCCTCTCGCCTCTGCAGGGGACCACCAGATTTGGCCTTATGTGCATGTTTACTGGTGGGTTACAAATAATTGTGCATGTTGATATGCAATTGTTAATATGTCTGTTGATATTGATTAAATAAGGAGTAAGATGTTTTCCTTTTCTTTGGCATGGCACTTTGCCTGTTTGTTTCTGGCTGGCGCCAGCACTGAGCAGCTTAAGTGGCTGCCAGCAGTGCTTGCCCATGCCCATGCCGATCGGCGGAGTCTCCTGAAACAGCCTTCATGTTGGATTGCACAGATCAAGCTGGGGTGGCACTAAATGTGGGTTAGACCTCTCAAATCCTGCTGGGGAATGCAACTTGAAGTGAAGCAGTTTTCTAAGATTTGGAATGTTTTGCTAAACTTTGAATCCCATTCCACCCCCCCTCCCCCCCAAAACAAAGCTGGAATTCAATGCTTCCCATGGGCTTCTCATTTTCTACATGAGCTTTCATCAAATGCCTCAGTTCCCCATAAAACTATTTTCCTTTATGAAATGTTATCCCAAGCATGAACAAAAAACCCCACACTGGCCCAGGAGCCAGCAGAGACCCCTGCCAGCCTCAAGGCTTAATCCATAACCAGAATGCCAGCACTGGGGGCAATTCTATAACCCTTTGGTATGAAACCCTGTGCTTGTCACCCATGAGGACATACATGCACAGGAGAATGTCCTGTGCTGCAGCCTTCGTCCAGACTGGGCCAGAAGATCCCCCTTCCCATGGAATAGTGTTTTGGCATGTTCAGTCACCCAGCATTTCCATCCACCATGCAGCCTGTTCAGTGCAATAGCACCAGCTGTACACATGTTCCCTGTTTCTGTCCTGCAAGAACTCTGTAGTTTCCAGGGGCAGAAAACCCCTGTATTTGCCATGAGCAAACCCAGTACACCTTCAGCTGGGGATATGGGAGATGACTTGACACTTGTCAACAGCTTGTTGTTAGTATATAGATTTTTTTTTCCTAGCCCAGTTTCTTAAGCAGGCAAGATTTACAAAACCATGCTATTTACTTCCTATTGGAAATCCTGTTTGGAACCACTGCACTCTGATGATTGATTTACGCTAAATTTAATGTTGCAGAGGACCTCAGATGTACCACGTTCCTATGAGAGTCTCAAAAATATATGTAGAGAGGCTTGTACTGCTGTCCCCTCTGAAGAATGAGTCTGCAATGTCAAATTACTCATGCTATTAGATACCATAGACCCTACATGGGAAAGCAGTGCTATGAATGCTCCAGTCACAGGAAAAGCTTTAATCAGGATGAATACAAGATAATCAAGCCATATGAAGGAACAGAGGAAAAACATGATTCCTAAGTTCTGCTGCTCTCACAGAACTTCCTCTTTGCCCAGCACCCCTTAAGAACTGATTAATCAAGAGGCTCTTTTTCCAGCCCTTTTTCAATCGCCTTTCTTTAGCTGATGGCACACAGCACAGAGGTCCATGGCTCCATACTGCACAACATCCACCAGAGCCCAGGGCTGAGCAGGCAAAGACTTTGGCAACAGTACAGCTGTATTCTCCAAAAGGATAGAAGAAAGGAGTAAAAGCTGCTGTCCCTGCTGACTCATAGGCTCAGGCTGCTTATGAATGGCCAGGAGTGGACCAGGGGCTCAGCAACAGGCCTGGACAATTTTCTTGCCCTTGATGTATATGCCCTAGCAACAAGGGGGCAGCCCACAACATGTATGTTCCCATGGAGCAAGAACAGAGATATCAGCAGCATGGTAAGCAAATGCATTTCTGACAACAGATGTTGTACCTGGACAACAGCAACCAAAGGCCAGTGCCAGCTGTGCTTCCATGGGAATGGGGTCATACTGGCAGCTCACTGCCTCCCCTTTTCACACAGGCTCTGACTAAAGGCTCCAAGAAATTGTAGCGGAGCCAAGTAATCCATGGTTTTGATGTGTTGCCCAGATGCACCGAGAGCTTGGTCAAGCTGATGGAGCTACAGCTCAGCAACTTCAGGGCTTCCTGGATTTGGATAAGACAATGTGCTGGCCCTGCGACACCCAGACACATTACCCAAGCCCATTTACAGCATAAAGAAGGCAAGGAGTCAGTGGGGCTCCCAGCAGCAGCTCCCAGGAGTTGGCACATGTTCAGCAGGTCAGACTTTGCCCTGGAGCTGTGCTGTGCTTCAAGCAGGGCAGTAGAGGCAACAAGCAGAAGCTGTGGGTACATAGGGGCTGCCTGCCAAGTTTAGC
Organism: Upupa epops; assembly: GCA_013397515.1. Classification (NCBI taxonomy): domain Eukaryota; kingdom Metazoa; phylum Chordata; class Aves; order Bucerotiformes; family Upupidae; genus Upupa; species Upupa epops. The sequence goes on along the minus strand of VZRI01010096.1, from coordinate 4,089 downwards.
AACTATGTCCTCTCTTTTGGGTTTCTTCAGGAGGGAAAAAGAAAGTAATATTATTTTGTCTTTGACCTGTACAGGTAAGTGCAAGTTGCAGCAAAACATGCCCTTACCTAGGGTAGCTCCCACTTTTTATGGTTATTGCCTTTAATGCTGTGGATGAGTAGGGTTATCTGGCACTTTGACAGCTCCCTCACAGCCATCTTTGTCCTTCCTGCTGCGCCATTCCACACAGCATCACTGCTGCCATTCCTTCTGCATGTCCTTCCCTCTTCTCTACTGATGTGGACCAACCAGTCAATCATTCCAGGCTTCTCACCACCCACAGACATAAAGGTGGAGCATACTGAAGACAAACCAGATATACTGTGCAAGACACTTAAATACTCCAACAACACCTTGCTTGCTTACACTCCCTAGGTGTTTAAACCTCTTTGGAAGGGACACACAGAGGCTACCATTGCACAAACTGTACTACAGGGCACAGGCTGGCCCTGCATGCTCAAACAGGAACTGGAGGCACTGCTTTTCATCTCTGGGCAAGGCATACAGACAGACCTATGGAGTACAGCTTGGAGGAGACCAGTACCCATGGCACTCACAACAAGGTTAGGAGCTCTAACTTCCCTCCAAGATTATATCAAGCCCATCAGAGTCTGGCATGGAAGGACATAATATGGAAAAGAGGAGGATGCAGTGAGATCATGTATTTGATCCAGGGACAGCAACTACACATTGTTCCTTAGAATGCCTAGTTTTCCTTACAAAAAGTATACTTTAGAGAAAAGAAAGCAGCCTTTACAACCCATCTTCATTTTACTGTAACAGCTTTGCAGGTGCTGAATACAGTTTCAAAGACAAGTAAGCCCTCTTAACCAAACTTAATTTGTTCCATCCACAGCTCCCCTAAGCTACTGAACTTGTTGTACACCTATGTTTTATGCATAATGACTTTTCTATCTGGTATCAGACAGTAATCATTCCAGAAGGCAAAAATCTCAAAATAACCACAGTATATGCATACAGAATACATTTAAAAGAAAATTCTAAATTGACTGTTCAGACCTTCCCTCACTTGCCGGTGGATCTTCTCCAAACAGAAGGCATTCCAAGTCGGCATAGGAAATGCTAAGATAGCATGCTTTCCATATTGTGTTATTGGAGCGTCTTCCAAAAACTCAAGCTTTCCCATACAACAAAATGTCACAGAGAAGGTTTTACTCCAGTCTGCGTATCGCAGGCTGTACATACTGCTTCAGCTACTGTAACGTTGGCAAGCAACACTTGTAATGACTTAAAGTACAGTTTAGGAGCAGAAAAACTTTGCTTCAGAGCCACTTGCTCACACTAATTTTCATTAGGAGAGATTTGTGTGCCTGTATTTTTTCCCCTAGGAATGAAGACAGAGATAAATGTCACTGAGGACTTTTGGCTTTCAACACTTTCACTGTATGAAGCCTGATTAACTGAGATGATGTCGTATTTGCATTGAAAGGAGGTGGAATTTCCCAGAACCAGCTAGTCCAGCTGAACAGAGAACTGGGTCAAACCCTGGAAGCAACAACACAGAGCACAACAAGCATCTTGGTTTTAAAAATGGATTTTACACCCAAGTGAGTAGCTTCCCCTTTTTCTCCTGTTAATCATCCCTGTTAAGTCATCCACTTTCATCCCTGCTTTAGCAAGGCCAGCAAGAAGCAGTCTCTGCAATACTTTGCTTGGATACCACCACAGCAGAAGTAGCAGAGCTGGATTTAAGCAGCACAAAAGGCAACAAGTCATTGCTGTCAGGAGGAAGCCAGGTGTAACAACCCACCAGAGCACCACAGAACAAACTACCTGGCCACAGATGCATGCTCACGCTGTCTTACCTGACAGCGTCCCAACCCTTTGGTGGCCTCCATGCACCATTTCTCCTCCTGCTGCAGTGTTGGCAGATGGGCAACAGGTAACATCAGGCAGGCAGAGGCTAGTCTTAACCATAGGGGCCCCAATCTGACAGGAAACCAGCCAGGGAACAATTGCTGCATCTCCTCTGAAAGCCAGCTCCACTCATAGCTCCAACTTGTTCCTCTGGGACTCAGTTGTAATAAATAAAGAAACCTTCCCTAGACAGAGTTTAACTCAGAGCACCTGGTGTCCAGGCTCTGCTATGGTCCTGCCAAGGGACCTAGGAGGGCTGAGCTGAGCCCACACAGCCACCTTGTTCTGGCTGGGGTAGTTCAGCAGGGAGCAAGATCCCAGCAGCAGTGAGCACTCCAAATCACATCTGTGTGTCTGTTTGTGAGTATGAAGCTCCCTGGGTGCTGCCAGGGGGCTTGGCTGGTCTGGTGCCACACTAAACGACTGTGCAGAATTGCCAGGGCAGTGTGGGCACCTGATCCTGCAAGAGGGAAAGGAAACGGTTTCACCAGAAGCTCAGTCTTTGGCACAATGATTCAAGTAAAGTTCTTAGTGAAACAAAATATGCTATAAAGGTTTTAATAAAAATCAAGCTACCCAAATAAAGTCCTCATTTTCACTTTTTTTAACTGTCAAAGAATTTGACAAATTTGATCAGATCATATCACTGAGCGGAAAGTGTGAGTTCTGGGAATGAGCTATTTGCATTGCTGTAGCTCCCCACATAGGGTTTTGGGCTTGCTATGCTCCCTCCTCCCTGCCTACTCCTCTGTTACAACCCATCTGATCTCGCTTAGAGTGGAAAAATGCACTTCTACAGGCACAGAAGTCCTCACAGCAAAAAGGCAGAGTTCTCTCCCACAGCTTGAATGGGGCAGGCTGAGCGCCCTGCTGGGATGGCACATCTCACTCTTCTGGTCCTTCTCAGCCCCCACAGCCCAGGAGTGTCAAGCTCCATAGGACACAGATGCCAGCTGTGAGCTGCATGCTTAAATATGTGTACAGGTACATTCAGTTGCAAAGCTGTGCATGCTAAACTTGGCTGAACAGCAGTTTGACCCCAGCTCTGATTAGACTGGATGTAAGATGTGACCAGGTGAATGATCTGCTCAGGATGGTGGCAGAGCTAAAAGATGAAGTGGAGAGCTTGAGAAGCATCAGGGAGAGTGAGATAGATTGGTGGAACAGCTCCCTCAGGGTAAGACAGCAGGCTGAGCCTTCAAGCAAATCACACAAATCAGAGGATTCCCTCTCCACTTGATGGCCAGGCTTTGGAAGAGGACCTCAGCAAAGGGGTGGGATGGAAACACATCCCTGCTTGGAAAAGCAGGCAGATCCCCTCCCAGCCTCCCCCAACATCCCATTTGACATTGCAGAACAGGTATGGCATTTTGCAGGAGAAACTAGCTGCTGGAGAGACTGATTCATCCAGGACAGAAGTGCCAGAGAAACTGAGTCGCTCTAGATCCACCATTACTACTGGCTCTACAAACAAAGGTACGTGGGTAATTGTGGTGGGGTACTCTTTTCTGAGAGGGACAGAGGGCCCAATATGCTGTCCTAACCCAATTCACAGGGAGACGTGCTGCCTCCCTGGGCCATGGGTTAAGAATGTAGAAGACAAAATTCCTACCCTAGTAAACCTCTCTGATTATTATCCCCTGTTAATTTTTCAGGTGGGAAGTGATGAGGTTACCAATAGAAGCCCAAAATTAATTAAAAGAGATTTTAGAGACTTGGGGATGCTACTTAAGGGATGGGGACCACAAGTTATTTTGCCCTCCATCCCTTCAGTGGTGATCAAGAATGAGGACATGAACAGAAAGAGTCATCTAGTGAGCTCAGTAGCCCAGCACCAGTGAGGCAGTGTAGCATGACAGTTAACAAGAAGGGATATCACCCCTCAATATTGAAAACTCTGTACTCGGCTACCTCTCTGAAATGTTGATACACCAATGCATGCAGCATGGGCAATAAACAGGAAAAGCTGGAGACCTTTGTACAGCAGGAGAACTATGACACTGTAGCCATCACAGAAACCTGGTGGGGTGACTCCCACAACTGGAGTGTTGCAGTTGTTGTCTATCAACTTTTCAGATGGGATAGGCAAGGATGAAGAGGTAGTAAAGTAGCCCTCTGTTAGAGACATATGAAGCCACAAACATGAATTCAGGTGAGGACACAGTTGAGTCA
>VZRI01010093.1:8286-26038 GCA_013397515.1 Upupa epops | reverse complement strand
GTGACAGGAGGGTTGGACTGGATGATCTTTCAAGATCCCTTCTGATCCCTAATTATTCTATGATTCTATGTAGCCAAACTTTACTCAATTTCTTCAGCTCTGACCAAATTCCAGTCACAGTTGAATCTGACAGCTTTTGGTCCTCACTAGTTCTTCCATAGAGAAATTTAATTTGGGATGAAATCTAGCACATCTTTCCCAAAGACAAACAGAAAATAGGTTCCAAACAGCTTGGAGTTGCAGTCAAGAAGCACACTGGAAGTGACCACAGATTATTCTTGGGGTTTCCACACAAGCAGTCCTGCTTGGGTCATTCAGGGGAAGACCTCTGGAAGAAGGTGCCAAATGAAATGCCAACCTTCCCTCCTTACAGCCACTATGTTTCTTAAGTTGTGTGACTGTTTTCTTGACCACAGCACAAGGACCGGTTGATGTCCTTCATTTACAAGCTGCAAGTAACCTCTGAAGATGTCATCCACCAGTGGCAATATCAGCTGTTGAAGATGCCCTCTTCATATCTGCTTCCTTCTTCAACACCTTTTCCCATGCAGGAAAGCAAGTGACTACTCTTGTACTTAAAAGAAAGAGTCCAAATCATAAACACTCCACCAAAGGAAGCTTGAACAACTTCAGCTGTTCCTTACAAGTTTGGAAATGCTATTTCATGCAATTCAGTATATTCATCATTCAATCCTTTTTGTAGACTACAGGAAAGCCCTGTATTTATTCCTCCACAGTTGAAGTCCAGCTCCTTCAAAAGCAGAGGGGTTTTGGTATCCCAACCAACACCCTTAGAAAAGACACATTCTGAAGCATTATGCTTAAGAAAAGGAGCAGTTTTGCCTTTGCATTTCAACATCACCATCTCCATTCCTCTCCAATGATCAATTCAGAGTGTGCATTACATTTTTATAAGAAGGATATATAAAAGAGTGACAGCTTCAGCCACACACAGACACTGAAAGTCTTCTTTTATCTTGCAAATCCAAATGAAAACCCAAAAAGACAACAGTATTTCCTTCTCTCCTGGATACAGATTCCTCTCTCCACATTTGGCCCATACAGATGCATTAAGAGGACAAGGTAGAGCAAGTCTGTCAGAGAGGCAAAGCAAAAAACTGCACCTGAGAAGCTTTCTTCCACAGGTAGATATTCCCAGATCCAATCTCAGGCATACAAATGCTCTCCACAGAAATGAACAAGTGGACTGACTGGCTTTGCTCAAAACTTGCTGCATTTGCCCAGTTACAACAGTTTCCTAAAGGAGCCTTCCTTTGTGTTAGTTCAGGTCCCCTTCATTCCTGCAGTTCCACTATGCATTCCCATGTCAGGATTAGCACTGACTATTAAAACCAAATCACAAAATCCCTCAAAGTAATTAAAGAATTTCTTCAACAGCTAAGTTTTCATAGACTCATAGATTCCTAGAATTCAGGTTCAGGTTGGAAAGGACCTCAAAAATCATCTAGTCCTAATACTCGGGCCATGAGCAGGGACACCCCCGACTAGACCAAGGTCCATAAACACTTCCAGGGAGGAGCAGCCACAGCCTCCCTGGGCAATCTGTTCCAGTGTCTCACCACCCTCATCATGAAGGACTTCCTCCTGACTTCCATTCTAAACCTCCCCTCTTCCAGCTTGAAACCATTCCCCCTGGTCCTACCACTCCAAGCCCTTTGAAACAGCCCCTCCCCAGCTTTCCTGTAGCCTCCTGCAGGTACTGGAAGGCGGCTGTAAGGTCTCCCCGGAGTCTCCTCTTCTCCAGCCTGAACAGCCTGAACTGTCTCAGCCTGTTGCCGAAGAAGAGGTGCTCCAGCCCTATACTCATCCTCGTGGCCTTCCTCTGGACTCCTTCCAACTGTTCAATGTCATTCCTGTGTTGAGGCCTCCAGAACCAGATGCAGGGCTCCAAATGGGGTTTCATGAGAGCAGAATAGTCAGGGAGGATCATGTCTTCTGGAGTAGCACCAAACCATCTGATTCATCTATTATAGAATAATTTCATTACTTTAAGAGAAAACCTTAGGACTTGTATGAAGCGTGTATCATCTTAACGAATAAAATGATCAAGGTTTCTCCTAAAGGAAGAAAAACAAGCGTGGTGAAATATAATATCCAAAGCACCCAGTGTCATACTTTATTTCATCAAGAATGAGTAATGGGGATGTTTTGCTAGGTATTTATCAAAGTAAAGCCTGTAGCGGCCTGTGAGGATTAAAGGTCATATTTATCAAATGCCAGCTGGTGAGTAATACGATCTAACTTTTAGAAACTGAACTCAGGGACTCTCGGCAAAAGGGACCTGCAGCTCTGCTGTCTAACATGGCAGTAATTGAAAAAGCACCGGCTTCTTTTTCAGTTCCATGAAATGCACAGTTCATAAGCTGTACAGTTCAGGTAAGACAGAACATTGCATCAGTCTGTTTTCTGTCTTAGTATCTTCTCTTCATTGTGATGGTTAATTTTACAGAACAGAATGGCCAAATGAATTTCAGTTTGCCAAAAGAGAATCATAGAATCATTAGGGTTCAGAAGGGACCTCGAAAGATCATCTAGTCCAATCCCCCTGCCACAGCAGCACCACCTAGACCAAGTGACAGAACAGAACATTATGGATTGGAAGCAACATGGAGAGATCACGATCATTAACATAAGCAGTACAACTAACCATTTCCTAAACTTCCATTCAGCAGGAAAGAATAGGCTTCCTTCACAAGAACAGCGTTTAAGGATATTTAAGGGACACGCTGCACTCAGGCAACAGGGCATTGGAGAGATTGCTTGTTTGCCTTTAACTTATATGAAATTCCTCCTCTGGATCATAAGCCATTGAAAAATCATGGAATCATAGAATCATTAGGGATCAGAAGGGACCTCAAAGATTCATCCAGTCCAATCCCCCTGCCACAGCAGGATCACCTAGACCAAGTTGCACAGGAACATGTCCAGGTGGGTCTGGAACCTCTCCAGAGAAGGAGACTCCGCAACTCCCCTGAGCAGCCTGTTCCACTGCTCGGTCATCCACACTGGAAAGAAGTTCCTTCTGAGATTTATATGGATCCTCCTCTGTTCCTGCTTGCACCCATTACCCCTTGTCCTATCACCAGATGATCTTGAGAGGAGCTGGGCTCCATCCTCCTGACACCCACTCCTCACCTATTTATAAACATGAATGAAGTCACCCCAAGCTCAAGAGACCCAGCTCCCTCAGCCTTTCCTCATCAGGGAGGTGTTCTACTGCCTTCATTATCTTTGCTGCTCTACACTGGACACCCTCCAGCAGCTCTGTGTCCTTCTTGAACTGAGGGGCCCAAAATGACTGAGGTGTAAACAGCTCTCATCTTTGCTTTTGTTGGCTTCTCTTGAGATGGGCAGTAGTACTTCCTTCTGCTCAAATAAAAAACAAACAGCCAGGTATATCTGCAAATGCAAAATCAAAATAGCACTGTCAGTGGCAGAAGTGTTCTTCATCTTCTACATCTGCCTGGCTTAACAGCAGATACTGCACTACCACCAATTGTAAAAACAAATCACCTGTGTCCAGGAATTTTCCAAGCATTAACCATACGCAGAATTTCTTCTTTCTGCGTAGACTGTAGTAATGCATCCTTGCCGTATGAAATGGTAAGTGCGAACATTGTCAAACAAATTGGATGACCCTATAGCACACGATCCTTTTTGTTACCTGTGTAAAGAACGTGGTCTTGGTGCAATTGATTTCATACATAAAAGGCGATGCTTTCAAAGACCAACACCACTAATCGTGCCCAGTTAGAGAAACTGATTTCTAAAGCTGACAGCAGCTCTGACAATTAATTACAGCCTAAAGATCAAGCATGTCAAACCCTTGTGAAATCCCCAGCCATGAATTAGAATGACTCCTGAGTGCCTCAGTAGAGTTCAGAACTACTATTCCTTTTGTTTCTTGGCTCCTCTTTGCACAGCAAAGATGACCACTGAGAATATTTGGTGGAATAAGAAAAGGCAATCAGACCTAGGAGATTTACAGACTCCCGCGCATACGTACAATGCTAGTAGATGACTGCTTGGTTAGATACTCACTCGGATTACTGCCAGGTGAGTAGTGGGTAAAGACAAGACTTTTAGACAAACAAGTCTAAAATATACAGTAACACAGATTGAAATCATATTCATCCACATGTGTAAACTTGCTTTTCCACAACAACCCCAGGCGTTTCATACAGGCATCTCGCCCGTCTTTGGCGCAGAAGTATGTATATACAAGCATATCAAGGATAGAAAACCAGAAACACTGCCACACTGGAGTTCAGGCTGAAATAAGTCCATGTTAAGGGTTGAAATGTGGCAGGTGATAGCCTCAAAGGCATAATCCAGATACAACCACCCCAAATGAGGTTCAATGTGCAATCGCTACTCTTCCACCAGGCCAAGCAAATCAACAGATCTAACCATCTGCTGCAGAATTTGTGTAAGGAATTCATTTAAATTGCTTGGCAGAATGGATTCACTTTGCCGAAATATTAACTGCGATAGGTTGGCACAGTAACAACTTGAAGTTTTCCACAATACCATAAAGTACTGATGCTTCTGAGACAAAGAAGTGGCTTCTGGAAAGAAAGTGTGTCCTTTTGAATTGGCCATCCCCAGGTTTGAAATGCTTTTGCTTTCTGACTACATTCAGAAATCAATGCGTTAAAGGATATCAGAAAACATTCAAGACCCGCTTGGATGTGTTCCTGTGTGACTTGGTCTAGGTGATCCTGCTGTGGCAGGGGGATTGGACTGGATGATCTTTCCAGGCCCCTTCCGATCCCTAATGATTCTATGATGATTCTATGAAAAGCTTTACAAGCAGATAAACTATGACAGTAATTTTGTTAATTTCTTCTCTGCCTCCCAGCTCCCTGTACTCACAGTATCACAGTAATGATGAGGCTGGAAAACACCTTAAAGACCTTAAAGATAATCAGTCCAACCTAAAACCAACCAAGTAACCCTAAACATCTGACATCTAGATCATAAGCACATCTACAAAGATGCCTTAGGAAGCTTCTGCTTAGTTCGATGAAGGCATATTGATTTTTGACACTACGAGAATTGCAATCAACAGGTTAAAAAAAAAGCCAAGTAGAAAATCCAGGATTTAAAATGTTCAAGGTGTTAACCACAAACCAGTCTTTCAAAAATAGAAAGCTTATTTATTATAAAGAAACCCCACCCCTCCAAAAAAAATGCAATAGGAGAAGCAATGTATTACTTTCTAGGGTTCCGCTCTGTTTATGTTTCACTCTCCCCTGTTTATGTTAAATGCAAGTTCTGTTTTCTTAGTTCCTGCCAAGATGCTGGCATTTTCTATTGAGCCACTTGAATGAGCAACTCCAGCTTACAGGCACTTATTAGTCAGGTGAATTTTCTTGTCTGCGTTCTACTATTGGAACGTATTTGCAGGAAAATGGGCATCTTCTGAGCCAGCCACATGAAATGTGAACGCATTACTTGTTCTGGGATGGTGAAAACTGAAACTAACTGTGTTTTCACAAGAAATCATAGAACTATAGAATCATATAGAATCATATAGAATTTATGGGAGGAAGCACCTCACACACAGCCAGTGAATAGGTATGCTTTTTCTCATTAGGAGAAACAGGAAAGGCTTCTCTTTCGGAAGTTATGTGGCAAGCAATGAGAGAAAAAGCTGGTGCACCAGTGTTTTGAAGCAGACACGTTGCTGTCTCAGTGCCACATTCCAGCCTGATAGCAGAAAACATCTGAAGGCCCTGTGACTGTTAAAATTACAGACATATGTCACTCTTACAACTCAGTAATTATACTACTCTGAGTAGTGGCTTTGTAAGTTTCCTAACGGTTTACACTAGAGTTATGATTATGCTGAGAACAGTCAAAGTACACTTCACCTTAAAACATAAAGGGAACAGGCATAACAGCTGAGCCATGTCAGACTCCACAACACCACTTTGTACCCAAGTAAAACTGCATCCAAGGGCATCTGGCTTGCTCCCGTCCTCTGAAAGATGAGTTGTGCACAGACACAGCCCATGGAGATGCATCTGAAACACCCACAAGATACAGATTACTATTTTTGTGGGAGAGGCTGGTAGTCATAAGAACTATTTCCACCAACCAAGGAAAGCAATGCTTCATGCCTTGTGGCATCAGGACCCTGTAGTCCCACACAAACCTGCGATGGTTAGCTTTTGCTTTCTTCTCCTACAAGGACAGGCTCAAAGAATTGGGGTTGTTCAGCCTGGAGAGAAGACTCTGAGAGGACCCTATCGCCATCTTCCAATCCCTGAAAGGGGCCTCTAAGAAGTCTGGGAAAGAGCTATTCAGCAGGGCACAGAACAATAGGATGAGGGGTCAAGGTTTGAAGCTGGAAAAGAGGAAATTTAGGTCAGACCCTGAAAAACATTCTTGAATCTGAAGGTGGGGGATCCCTGGACCAGGCTGCCTGGGGAGGTAGTGGAAGCCTCATCCCTGGAGCTTTTCAAGATCAGGTGGGAAGGGTCTCTGGGCAATCTGATCTGGTGAGCAATGGTCCTGCTTGTTGCAGGGACATTGGACTTGTTGACCTTTGGAGGTCCCTTCCAACCCTATGACTATGATTCTGTGATCCTAGAGCTACTTACTATTTCATCAGAGCTCTGACACAAGCATCTGTGCCAAAAAGAGGAGCTATTTCTGTCTTCCCATGACAATTTTAGATAAAACAAAGGCAGCCCTGAAGCAGGAGACCCCTTCCCAGCCACAGAGCCAGCTGTATCCCCGTGTGTAATTTCCACAACTAAGCTAGACTAAGTTTCTAACAGAAATTACCATGTGATGAGATTTGGCAACTACCTGAAGCATCAGTCAGCTCTGTATGGAAACACATGGCCTATTGGAAAGTAGACTAACAGTGACCAGATGAGAGAGCACAAGTAGCTTACTCACCCATCTTCAGTGGTATTTACAGCAGATAGCGTGCTCTGCGTCCAAGTTGGCAACACTGCTACTGGAAAAGACTGTGGACTGAAAGAGGAAGGAGTTCCAAGCAATACAGGTGATGAAAGAGAGCCACATACCCAAGATTTATCACTGGCTGTGCAATGAAGAGTGTATCTGGCAGTTTAAACCATTTGAAAATGGTTTCATTTAACAGATTGCCCCATGAAACTTTTGCTGCTACGCCAAGTATGTAAACGCATCACACCTGGCAAGTGCTGTGCTTGGGAGAGAGCAAGAACAAGCGGATTAGCATGTACCAACTAGACAGTTACATCCAAGCACTATACTGTGCTTCATTTCAACATTTGAAATCTTCTGTTAGATAATTAAAAACAAATATTTTATGCAAAATAGAAATATTCAGAGTGGGAGAAGGAAAAAAACCCTATTAAAAACTCAACCACTTCTTCCTCTGAGCACAGTGAAGTTTTGCAAATCAGGGCTTTCTCTCTCCCCTAAATGTTGCACTTTTTCCCGATGTTGAAATCACGATTAAAATGAACAGAGTCATGGAGTCAATAAATGCATAGAATGGTTCACATTGGAAGGGACCTCAAATATCATCTAGTTCCACCCCTTCTGCCATGAGCAGGGACACTCGCCGGTAGACCAGGCTGCTCAAGGCCCCGTCCAATCTGGCCTTGAACACGTCCAGGGAAGGGGCAGCCACAACCTCCCTGGGCAACCTGTTACAGTGTCTCACCCCCCTCCTTGTGAAGACCTTCCTCCTGACTTCCAGCTAAACCTCCTCCTGTAAGGAAAGAAATACTCATAACCGTAAGACAAAACTTAAGTTATAAACATAAGCTCAGTAAAAAAAAAATCACAATAAAAAATTGTCCTAACCCATGAAACATAAGTCCCAGAGCTTTTAGAATGCAGTTATTGTTTACTAGTCGCCTGCTTAATAGCCTTAAAACTAGTTTAGTCTCTGTCATAGCTTCATATGCTAAAGTAGTTGTAAATTATTAGTATTACAACCTTTCTACATCCTTTTCTTTCAGACAAAGATCAGGGAGTGTTCCAGTAAATACTACTGCAAAAATAAAAGAATACAGAGATATGATGAAGGAAGTAGAGCACCTCCCTTATGGGGACAGGCTGAGGGAGCTGGGTCTCTAGAGCTTGGAGAAGAGAAAGCTGAGGGGTCGAGTCTCCTTCTCTGGAGACATTCAAGACCTGCATGGATGTGTTCTCGTGCAACTTGGTCTAGGTGATCCTGCTGTGGCAGGGGGATTGGACTGGATGATCTTTCGAGGTCCTTTCCGATCCCTAATGATTCTGTGATATGAAATTTCTAGCATTGCGCATATCTCACTAATGGTGCCTCAGAGCTGTCTTCTCTACAAGCTCACTTGCACTCAACAGACAAGAAATATCTGAAGGGAGTATACAATACGTTACGGACCTTGAAAGGGGTGGGAGGATAATTTGCCCTTCCTCCTCAAAGGTTGGACGGTGATGACTCAGTAGACAAAATGAATTTGAGGATTGTGGCTGTTTACAAGAGGTCCTACATTTTTGCCAAGAAACAGGGATTCACAATGTACTGTTCAGACACTTAAGACAACATCTCCCCTGTCAACAAAGGGTTCTGAGACACTACCTGAAAATAGTAGGAAGAAAGATAGGCGCTGTCTACCACAGTTTTTCGATGCTTTTAGGATGATTTATTCAGTGTGGCTACTCCTGTAGCTACTTACTTGGAAATGAAGCGAGATAATGCTTAAACAAACCAGTGCATACATAAGTAAGTAAAGCTTGAGGACACACAGAGAGTCAGAAAGTGCGTGTCATGTATTTCATTATACATAGCAACAGAATATGCAAGTACTTCAAAAAACCTTTAAAGGGTGGCCATGTGTGCATCTGCTAACTCAGTTTTCTCTCTCCTGTTACAGTGTCATCTTGCTCTAGCTCTTAGCTTTTCTTTCAGGTACAACAAAGGTGTTTACTGCCATCTTCAGGGGTACCAGTTTGTCTGGACCCACAACACATTGTTCTTTACATTATGGATAGAGTTTTTACTGAAGATGGAGGGGATCAAGAGTCCTATACCAAAGGTACAACACCACCAACACTGACTATGCCTTCTCTCCCCTGCTCACAGCAGGGGGGTTGGAACTAGATGATCTTTAAGGTCCCTTCCAACCTGAACCATTCTATGAATCCATGAATCTATGAACTGCTACCTGACAAGTAGCACCTCTGATATAAAAAACAAGCCAAATCGTCATGGAATTACAGCAAAGAACTGAAGATCTCAACACACTTGCTTCATTTTTAAGTCAACTATACGAACATCATCATTTTACGACAAAGTACGGGAATGGCCAAAACACTCTGAGAAAGAGTGTGGACTCCAGTGCAACTCTTAGGACATTCCCTAAGCAGCCTGAACACCCAACCAATTGAGATTCACTTTAAACCAGTAACACTCCCAATTTACCCACACAACACCACCCTGTTCAGCAAACTTTCATGACAGAAATTGAGCCCACAAAGTTACCAAAAAGAATTCTTCAATACTGTGATTTTACATAAACGTTATGAAATACCTGTGCCACACTTAAAAAAATCCCGGTCACTAAAGAAAGACACTTAGAACTAAAACACTCAAGGTTGCACTACCTTGGCTCCCTCTGTTAGGCTGGCAATTTCCTCTCAGTTCACCTGGAGTGATTTCATTGCAACACCCATAGGACAGTGAGGAAGTTGCTGGGATGAAGCCTTTAAGGGAGCACAGACACTGTGAAAGAGGCAGGGGCATGAACAGTGTTCTAGGAAGAAGACGGAGTGCAGAGGAGGAGTCCAGACACATACTGTCGTGGTGTTCTGAGCTCCTGCACATTTCCATTTGGGCGCTCCACTGTGCTCTTGCAGCATCGGCTGCCTGTGTGCCCTGACTCCATTTGGGCTTCAGCTCTCCTCTGTGCTCTTCTTTGGGTCTGCAATCCTCCCACTGGCGCCAATCACTCTGTGCTTGCTGTGCCGGCTGTACTGGCTTCTAGAGGGCTCCATCTGCAGACTGCAGCTCCAGGCTGTGTTTGTACACTCTCTCTTTCTCCTCTTGTTACCTTTTTCCTCCTATTATCATAGAACCATCAGGGATCAGAGAGGAGCCACAACCCCACTGGGCAGCCTGTTCCAATGCTCTGTCACCCTCACTGGGAAGAAGTTCCCTCTGATACTTATATGGAACCACCTCTGTTCCAGCTTGTACCTGTTGCCCCTTGTCCTATCACCAGATGACCTTGAGAAGAGCCTGGCTCCATCCTCCTGACACCCACCCCTCGCATATTTATAGACAGGGGTCACCCCTCAGCCTCCTCTTCTCCAAGCTCAAGAGACCCAGCTCCCTCAGCCTGTCGTCATAAGGGAGGTNAGAAGAATAACTTCTACCCACAGGGAGACAGTGATGTTGCCCTGGAGAGAACAGCATCTGATCTTGCACACCGTGCTCCCTTCCCAACAGGATGAAGATCAATGCTGAGCCCAGAGTGGCAGCAGGATTGCAGAGCTTGACAGAGAAACTCTTGCCAGTACAGATTCCATCCACAAAACTACTGGTTTTGCTGTAGGTCACTCGTTTGACCTTTCTGCCTTAGCCAGCACTTCACAAATGTTGTTACCATCGATGCCTTGGCTTGTGAGGTGCAAAAGCTATGACAGCAGGATCTCAGCAGCTGCCCTCCCTAGTCACCCCTCTGACATTTAGGAAGGGGTGGCAGACTGCACTTAACTGCTCTGAGCACAGACCTGTAGGAAACCACCCTCTTTATCTCTGTTGCTTCTCTGTCCAACTCTCCACACAGCAACTGAAGCCTCCAGTCTCGTCCCTTCTGCAGGAATTTCCTGAGGACCAGGGCAGGTCAGTGACAAACCCCAGAGATTCAATCTCTGTTACAGAAAACATTTATTCAGAGGTCAATTCAGAGCTGGAGGAGCTTTCAGATGTTCCCAGTACCCCCCACCTCCTCCCAGTAACCCAAACACGTTCCCATTTTCTCCCGCTAACCAGACCCTCGATCAATTCCGCTTCGATCGATGGCAGCTGCAGTACCACGGATGCGCCCACAGGAGGGCAGCACCTAGCACAGCAGCGCAGCTACGGCTGGGCTATTGGGAGGGACTGGAGAACGGCATGGGGTAACTGGGGAGGGCCGGGAAGGGTCCTGGGGTTACTGGGAGGACTGAGGAGGAACATGGGGTTACAGGGAGCGACTGGAGAGGGGCATGGGGCTACTGGGAGGGAAACTTGGGAGGGGCGTGGGGTTACTGGGAGGGATTGAGGAGGAGCTTCGGGTTACTGGGGGGGTACTTCAGATTACTGGGAGAGACTGGAAGAGTGTTTGAGGCAACTGGAAGAGTCTGGGAGTTTGGCTAGGGTTACTGGTAGGGACTGGGAAGAGGTTTGAGTTTACTGGGAGGGAGTGGAATACAGTTTGGGGTTACTGGGAAGACCAGAATGGGGTTTGGGATTATTGGGTGGCAGTTTGTTGTTACTGGGAGACTGTTTGGGGTTACTGGGAGGGGGCCAGGAATTACTGGGACAGACTGGGACTGGGTTTCTGTTTACTGGGAGAGATTGGAAGAGAGTTTGTGGTTAGTGAGAGAGGGATAGGGGTTACTGGGAGGGACTGGGGAGGGCAGCAAACCTTTGTTATCATGAGTCTGGGAGGGTTTACACAGCAGAAAGGAAAACCAGCCCTCCCCCTCAAAAACTCCATTCACGAGTTTCACGAGTCACTTCATCATCACGATTCACTTCAAAATTCACAGGTTTTCCGGATGTCTTCACCCTGACAGCAGACAAAATCCCAGACAAAAGAAGCAGAAAAGCAATGGGAAAGGGGGGAATGGAGAAGGGGGGAAGGAGGGTAGCAACTTTCTCCAAACCCAACCTTTCCTGCAGAAACCATTCCCCGGTTCTGGTTTGTCTGAGCCCCAGGCTGGGCAGCTCCTGCCAGTCAGCCGGAGCAAACAGCACAGAACGAAGAAAAGTCCCTAAATCCCAAAAATCCAGCAGCAGCGGCTGCTAAGGACCCCAAACAGTTAGCACTAAGGCAATTAATTAACACCAAGGCAATTAACACCGAAGTTATTAATGACCAGGGTCATCAACAGGGCAACCTCTGGCCTGGGGCAACCCATTGGCCCTGGCCCAGCACTGCACCCTGGGAACGAGCTGGCAGCCTTTTGGGGTCAACTTCAAACCCCTCCAGTTGAACCCCACCTCCTCCTCCAGTTCAGTGGTTGGAAATCAAAGGTCCTTGGGTGATTTTTATTTTATTTGAAGGTCTTGAAGGCCCTGAGGTCTTCTCCAGCCTCAGTGGTTCCATAGTTCCTCTAATCCACAGTTTGGTCCAGGAGAGAAGGTTGGGAAGGGTCTGGAGAAGGGCCATCAGGTCCAAGGAGAGAAGAGGTGAGGGAGGCTGGAGAAGGTTCATCCTCTGCTTCTTCATAGTCCAGGAGAGAAGAGGTGAGGGAGGCTGGAGAAGGTTCATCCTCTGCTTCTTTGTAGTCCAGGAGAGAAGAGGTGAGGGAGGCTGAAGAAGGTTCATCCTCTGCTTCTTCATGGTCCAGGGGAGGAGAGGTGGGATTGGCTGGAGAAGGGGCGTTAGGTCCAGCATGGCCAGGAGTAGCTGGATATGGAACCTCAGCTCTTGCCTGGTCCAGGGGAGGAGAACGAGGACATCTTGGGGAAGGAAACTCTGCTCTTGCCTGGTCCAGGAGAGGAGAATGAGGAAGTCCTGGGGAAGTGCAGGGGTGGTGGCTGCTGCTCCTGAGAGTCAGTTGAGTTTCCTCTGTCCCCACCCAAAACCAGGGCCGGAGGGTCTCCCCATGGAAGGAGGCCGGTGGGAAAGTGAAGATCTCCTCACCGTTGTCACCATCGATGAAGGTCACCAACCCCTGGGAACAATCAAGGCCAACCCAGATGCTGCTGGGGACACTGCCAAGGTCCATCGAGGTGCGGGAGTAGGTCATGGCCAGGAGCTGCCCATTGCTGTGACACAGGGCCCACACCCCGTTCTCGGGGCTCATGTAGACATAGCCCTTCTTCCTGAGGGTCTCCTTGGCCACCCCGATGGCCCAGCAGGAGCCACCACCCACTTGCCCTCCCACCTCCCAGCAGTGTCTCCCCACCCAGAACCGCTCCCGGCTGAAGACACAGTGGAGGGACTGGAATCTCCAGGGGGTTTGGAGAACACCCTCCTGTGGGGGCTTCCTGGTGACGCTTCGGCCATCTGGGGACACAAGGAGGCACTGATGAGCCGAGGTTGGATCCAGGGTCACCACATCTGCAGGAGAAAACAGGAGAGGGAGCATCAGGAGCAGAAGAAGGAGCTGGGGAGGGTCTTGCCAACTACCAACAATGGTGGAGAAACTTCCAAAATCTTGGCATACCCCCCAAAATCACCTGGATTTTCAGGGAGCAGAAATTTCCTCCACCCTACAAAGAGAAGACAAGAGCTGATCTCAGCTCAGCTCTGGTGCCCATGGCAGGGGACAACCCCACATTGGTGTCCCCTGGCCCAGGAGATCATGGGATGGGGAGAAGGCCTGGTGTCCTGCTGGAGCTCGTGGAGACTCACCAAGTGCTGCTGTTCGCTGAGCTGAGAAGCCAAAAGAGAAAGAAATGGTAGTCAGAAGGTCTAGGTCATCATCTCATGGTCCTCCTACCAGAGCAGGACCCCAAAGCCCTTTGTTTGATCTCCCAGAACCCTGCCAGCCCACGCTGGAGTCAAGCAGGACCTTCAGAAACTGCTCAAACACACATCCCACCACAGGGGGATGCTTCTCAGGGGGCTTGGTTGGTGGGAGGGACCAGGAGGACTCACCCAGCTGCCTGGACCAATGCCCTGGAAAGCAAATGGAGAGGGTCAGGAGAGCAGGAGCAACACCTTGCGGTCTCATGGACCTTCCAACACAAGGAGCGTCTTCCCATTGGCCACCATGGGGCCCCTCTGGGAATGGCCATGGGGCAGGGTTGGCCTCACCCCACACCAATCTCCTCCAGCCCTTACTTACGTCTCTTCCAGAGGAGAAGAGCACTGAGGACCATGAAGCCAATGGAGAGTGTGAGGAACACTCCCAGAGCCGCCATCCAGGGACGGGGATTGTGGAAAAAGGCACCTGAGGGACCACCAAGAAGGAAAAAGAAAGGAGTGAAACCCCTCAGGGTTCTACCTGGTGGAACCTTGCCCAGGCTGGGGGTGGCCTCAGGGGCACCAAGGGCTTTCCCACCTCCTGACAAGAGGTGAACACAATGTTGAGGGTCTCAGGTTCATCTGAAGGTTTAAATCCCCCTTGGTCCTACCAACATGGCTCCACAAGTCAACTCAACAGACTCAACCCAACCAACCCAACTCAATCAACCCACCCCATGACCCTCCTGCCTGACCCCACGACTCGTCCACCATCATCCCACCCGAGATGTGCAGGGATGACTCCAGTTGCTTCTCTTTGAGGCGGCTGCTCCTGACTAAGCAGGACAAGGTCCCACCACCTGTTCTGGTCACAATGGTGATATCTTCAACATCCAACAGTCCCCTCTGGTCTGAGGAGCTTCTCTGGGAGACTGAAGGGAGCTGCTGCCCATCAGGACCCTCCCACCAGATGTGGGGTTGCGGGTACCAGCCGGTGGAACGACAGAGCACCCGGATCCCCTCATCCTCGAAAGCCTCCAGAAAGAGTTGAGGGTCAGAACCTGTGGCTGGAGGAAGAGCAAAAGACTCCAAGTTGGGCTGGAGCCACAGGCAAAGAAGATCCAACACCAGAGACACCACAGGGGTTGTAGGACAAGTCCATCCCACCACCAAAACCTCCTGGGATTGGGCAGAGACTGGAGAGCATCAACACCAAACCACCTATAGATCTTCCAGGGCAGGTGGCGATGGAGCTGCCTAGCTGCGGTGCCTCAAGGCAGCAGCTGGCTCTGGTGCCACCATGGTTTGAGGAACCTGAGGACCACCCAGAGCCACGGACCAAGCCCTTGGAGACTCCATGGTCACAACTAACCTGCCACCTCCAGGTCCACCGAAGCTTCGCCATAGGAAGAACCTTCCTGGACAGTGCAGATGTATTCTCCGTCATCAGAAGGTCTCACCCCCAGGAGCCTCAGGTCCAGGTTCCCACTGGAAAGTCCCTCCTTGACCAGTTCAGTCCGCCCGACATAGTCCCGCAGCTGCTCCACCACCAGGTCCCGGCCGTTGCGGTAGTGGTGGACAGTCTTTGTGAAGCTGTGACGAATCCAGCGGATCTCCAGGCTCTGGGCATCCAGGGCAGGGGACAACCGGCAGGGAAGGACCACGTTCTGCCCCACAGCGGCCTGGAGAGGCTGGGTTGGGGCCACCACAGTGAAATCATCTTGGGGAGGGAGGACAGAGACATGGAAAAGGCACCAACCTCTGTAAAGCAGCCACATTCTAACGCCCTCTCCATGGTCTCCAGTGGTCCTGGAGAACCTGGGTTATGGCCCCTATCCTTCATCCAGCCCCAGTGGGTTTGGAGGAGGCTTTGAGGAGCCTGATCCAGGTGAAGGTTCTCCAGCCCCACCACTGCATCCTCTGACCCCTCCAGAAGGTTCTCCAGCCCCATCACCATGTTCTCTGGCCCCAAAACCAGGTTCTCCAGCCATACAGCAGCTCCTCTACCCCATAGCTGCTCCCCTCCCCCCTCCCCAGGGACATCCCTACCTGATCCCAGCTGGAAGCCATAAAGATCCTGGAGAAAAGTGAGAAAGAACCCAGTGAAGAACCACATGAGGGGCCACAGCTGGAGGAGCAGGTGGGTGGAAGGAGATGGAGCAGCTGCCCCCAGCCCCAGAAGTGGCCACAGAAGAGCCCCCAGGGGCAGAGGGAGCCTTCCAGGCAGGAGAAGGCTGGGGCGGGTAGGTTCCACCTTCTCCAACCTTTGGCCTCTCCACCCTCCAAGGGAGAGCAATAAAAAAAGGAACTGAAAGGAGGGTGAGGAAGCAAAAAAATAAAGGTCCCCAAGAATCACCAAAGCTGGAGCTTCATGGTGGGTTTGTGTCACGGAGGATGAACTTGATGGAGCCTCCAGGGGCTTCTACAGGGTCTTTTCCCCATTAGAACCAGTTTGGCTGGAAGGTGGGTCCCAGCATGGGGTCCCTCGACAATCTCAGGGTGCTCAGGGAGGTCTGAGGGGGCCTCCAGGGCTCTCTAGCTGGTCCTGGAGGTCTGCTGGGACCAGTCCCACCACCGAGTTCTCCAGCCTTACCACAGGGTTCTCCAGCTTCCAACTGGGGTTCTCAGATTCCCCTTGACCTTCCCAAATCCAGGATCTGCAGATGCTTGGAAGCCCAAATTCTCTTTATTTCACCCCATCCCAAAGGGCCAATGCGGTGTCCGGGGGTGGGGTCTTTGGTGGGGATGGAGCAGGTGGGAGGTGGAAAGGGTCTCCATTGTCCATCTGTCTGTCCAGCCCACCATCCCCACGCTGTCTCCATCCCTCCAACCTCAACCCACACCTCTGTGATTTCCCCCACCCCCCAACCCCTCCTTGACTCTGTGTTTCCACCCTTCCAGAAGTCACTGGTGGCCCTCCCTGAGCATCTCCTGCCTCTGGTGGCTCTTGCGGTGCTTCAGAAGGGACGAGCTGGACGTGAAGCTCTTAGGACACTTGGAACAGCAGTAGGGCTTCTCCCCCGTGTGGATGCGCTGGTGGATGATGAGGGTGGAGCTGGCCCGGAAGGTCTTCTGGCAGTAGGGGCAGCGGTGGGGCTTCTCCCCCGTGTGGATCAGCAGGTGTCTCCTCAGAGTGGTGGCTTCCCGGAAGGTCTTCCCACAGTGGAGACAGCTGTGGGGCCGGGGACCTCTGTGGCCCTTCTGGTGGGCCAGCAGTTCTGATGGGACCATGAAGAGCATCCCACAATCGGAGCAGGGGAAAGGGGGCTTCTCCTCCTTCACCAGGGACCTTCTGGAGAAGATTCTTCCATGACCCAATACAGGCAGGTTCTCCTCAACCACCTTCTTTCCTGGCTTGGAGCTTCTGGTCATCTTCTCCTCCAGGGGCACCTTCTTCTCCTCCAGAGGGAACTTGTTCTCCTGCAGGGGCACTTTCTTCACCTCCAGGGGCACCTTCTTCTCCTCTAGGTGGACCTTGCGGTGTTTGCTGAGGGATTTGCTGGCCATGAAGCTCTTTCCGCAGTCGGGGCACCCGTAGGGCCTCTCCCCCGTGTGGATCCTGCGGTGGATGACCAGGGTGGCTCTGGAGGTCAACTTCTTGCCACAGTCTGGACACACGAACACAGAGCCACCCCCACCTTGGAGCTGGTGGACCTTGCGGTGTTTGCTGAGGGATTTGCTGGCCATGAAGCTCTTTCCGCAGTCAGGGCACCCATAGGGCCTCTCTCCCGTGTGGATCCTGCAGTGGGTGATCAAGGCGGCCCTGGAGGTCAACTTCTTGCCACAGACAGAGCAGCAGAAGCTGCTGTGGTCCAGGTGGGCCTTCCGGTGCTTCTTGAGGGCCCTGTCTGAGGAGAAGCGCTTGGGGCACTGGGGACAACTAAAGGGCCTTTCCTNTGGGGAAGGGGGGAGAAGCAGCCCAAAGTGGGGTCACTGTGGCACCTCAACCTGCTCCAGTGGCCCCTCACCTCTCCAGTGGTCAGGCAGCAGCACCCAACCCTCCAGGAGGAACCTGGGGGTCTCCACCTTCTCCAGGGGACCCTCAAATCCCAAACCCACCCCCCCAGGTCCCTCCAGTTCCCAGGCAGGACCTTACTGGTAGCCTCTGCAGTACC
>VZRI01010089.1:0-17033 GCA_013397515.1 Upupa epops | reverse complement strand
CCCCCCACTCCCATGCAAGAAATAAAACCACATATCCTCCAAACAGAGGAGAATAGAATACAAATTTTACATTCCACAACCCAATACAGACATGTCCCAATGTCAATCTGTTCAGACCATGCTCATGCTCAAGGCTTGCTGGGGATCATAAAGGTTTAATTGAGATGGTGTTTAAATGTGGCACTCCGGGCCTTACTATTTGGGTCTTGCTATGACTTTTGGTGTGGTGGACTCAAGTAAACTTGTTCGCTCTTCTGCATGACAGTTCTGCATAACAGAACAATGTTACAAGGAGAAGCTTCCCCACCAACACTAGGGCTGAAAAGTCTTGTAAAGAAACTGTGTTTCTATGAAGCAATATACCATTTTCAGGTAATGGGAATGAACTATTCCTGTCTTACACAGCTTATCTACAAATAGCTTGAAGAGTTGTCAACTGAAGGAATCACAGTCAGTAGACCATGTGAATGATTTGACTAACTTTAGATGTAAGTGATTTTTCTTGCTGCTTCTTGAAAACATTCTACTGAGATCTGTAGACTCCCAGACTAGGAAAATAGTCTCTCTTTTCCAAGGCTTTTTAAATTTGAGGTTTCTGATTTCAGCGCACATGCTTCTATTTGGCCTTGAAATTACACAATGGTATTTTGCTTTCTTTGGGTTTTAATTATTGCATGTTTATTCTTGTATAAAGCCAAGAGAATTTTGTATTAAAATATAGTCGCTCAGCTGGCACAGATCACTGTATTTCCACTGGCTGTTTTAATTTAAATCCAAATTTGATCCAATAATTTCAAATTGGGTCACAAAATGAATTAAGTCTACTTAAAAAAGTCGTTAGGTGCCTGAACCCCAAGTCTAATTTTCCAGCAGAAGGGCATCAGCTGCTATCTAGTATGTTTACAACCTCATATTACCTGCTTATGGCTTAGTAGCTGATACTGACACTTGGCTGCTTCCTTGGCCACTGAAGAAGAAATGATGGCTGCTGGCTCTCTTGAAAGATCAGAGCTATAAGATGAGGAAATAAAACCTGATGATTAGGTTAGGCTTACAAAATATTGTAAATAGGAGTATCTTGGCCTTTCTGCTTTTTTAAAAGTTCTTTGTGCATTGGCTAGCCAGCTTCTTGGATGCCTGTGTTGCCTTAACTGTTTGGTTGATGTATACAGGGGGAAAATTAACTGTTGGTGACCTTTTATGTATACTAATGCCTGAAATGACTGCTTCCTTGAAAATGTTTCTTAAATGAACCTTTATTTCAACAATGAAATCTCTTCCTCCACAAATCATGGTAGAGGATAGTGAATGGCAGTTATCAGTACTTGTACTAACATGTTTAGATTGGTATTTGTAGCGCATCTATTTTTTTACACCTTGCTTATTCTGAATTACAGGTGCTTCAGAAAAGTAAATATCAAAGAATAGTGTCCTTTGTTAGAAGCTGCTGTGTCAGGAAATATGAATGATTGCTAGGTGTGATTCACAACCATGAGTTGGTGTTTCCATGTGAGCTTTCTGTTTCACAAGGGTGAGTTGGCTCCAGCAGTTGGAAGAAAGGGCCTTTGGCAGGAGTTCTGTTACAAGTGTATTCTAATGTGTAAAACTGCAAGTTCCACAGATGTGACTCTATGTCATGTGCATATGGGATCTGAAGGAAGATTGAATCAGTGTGCAGAGTTTTAATGTTGAATCTTTTATGAATTGCCTTGCATTATGTGAAAGGCATGATTTCAAGCAATAAATTGTTTTTTTTGTACTGCTCTCTGCTCCAGATCTCATTATTATGGATCCCATTTTCATTCTTGTATACTTTTCCAAGCAAATATTACAAAAGGTCTGCTTATAAAGGCTCAGGAAAAGTTTCATTATTTTTGTTTCTTTTCCTTTTGCTGCTGGGTGCAACCATCATGATAAATAGGGGAGGGTACAGACACTTGTGACACATCCAGAAATAATTCATACATTTGGACCAAGTTGGTTTTGACCTTTGTGCTCTCCACTAGTCAATACCTATCTAGGTGAGGTGGGGAGATAAAAGTTTAAAGCTGTTCATAGGCACACAGACTGTGAAGGAATGTGCCTGTGAAATCTCATTAGCCGGTTGCTGGGACATAATAGCTTTACAGGCCACAAAATACTTTTTTGCTGATTCCCACCTGGGAATGTCCCACCTCTATGGAGTTCCTCCAGATCTGTGGCCTAACAGATGGTCCTAACTAATGAAAAGAAGTCCCTTTAATTAGTCCATCTATACACATTTATTCACACTGGTGGGTGATCCCAATAAAATTTCAGTGACTAGGGTCTGTGTTGCTGACTTCCAGCAGTCAGCATCTGTTTGGTGACAGAAACTGTCTGTGGTATCGCTGCATGTGTTTCCCCTCCAGTGGGCTGGAAATAGGTTTAAAGCATGAGGAAGGAGGGGAAAGGTTTCCTGGTTACTGCCTCTACACTATTTTTGAAAGATGCGGTATCCTGCTTCCAGTCCTAGGATTACAACAACTTATCCTGCTGTCTCTAGCAGCAGTTTTGGAAAGCAGTTTTAGAAATTCTGATCATTTCCTCTGGTAGCAGTTTTTATTTCAGAATGTATTCAGAGTGTTTGCTAAGGCTCTTTCTTAGGCTGTTGGACTATTTGTTAATTGAATATTGAAAATTCCTCTATTTTTAATGACCATTGGAAAATAATCTGAAGTAATTAGAGTTAGAAATAATATGTCAGTAATACTTACTATGGAAATGCAGGAGTCTGTATGCTAAAGAAACCTCCTGGACCACATATTAAAGGAAATCATTTAAGGACAACATCCAATTTGCAAGCAGAAGAGATGATAGGGAGGTGGAGCAGTACAGTAGATTGCAAGCCCTTGTCTCCTATGACTACTTTTTATTTCTCCTCAGCATACTCACAAGGGGGATAATTAATCAGGGAAAATTACAAAATTTCCTGGAGAAATCCAGAATACATATGAGACAGAAATTGTGGCAATTCAGCATCCTTCAGGGTAGTTCAGACTGTAAGTGCAGTTTGTGTTCAATCTACTTACAGGTTTTCCCTGCAGTCCTCACAGGGACACTCAAACCCTCCTTAAAATAAAACTTTATTCAAGCTGTTTTTGATGGAAGCTTTTTTTTTTTTTACAAGAAAAGTACAGTGAAATTATTAGATCTTCATAGTTTTTAAAAAAAGACTTCCTGATCAGATTTATCTGACAAAGTCAGAAGTCTGAAGAGTTGAGACCTTCCAAACCACTGTCTGTCACCTTCAAACTCCTCCTTCAAGTAAACAAAATTGTATGTCTCTTGCTTGTTTGGTTTGTGGTTTTGCTTGCATGTCTTTAAGCTTTTGCTGAAATAATTTTTCTAAGGCACTGATAGCAGTAACATTTCTCTAGGAGTTACTACTTTAAAAACAACCCCCCAAATAATGAATGTACTAAAAATAACAGGATTTTGCTACATTGTCCCAATGGTCAAAGGTAAAGAGCTGGTAGAAGCAATAGGGCCTATTCTGGACTAATGCATCTATTTTTGATTTCCCCCTCCTGCTGTGTGAATGTGATCAGATTTTCATTATTCTGTATTAATACCTACCTTTCCCAAATTACCTGAAGGACAGCCTTCAAGTAATTTACTTCAGCTGTCAATGCTACTTGTGGAACTACTTCAAACTTACTTGCCTGTTACACCAGCCTCATCACAGGATGTGCACTAACCACTTTGGGAATGGGAATGATTTATAAGGTCCTACAGCTTGGCTAACCATTAAGATGATGTTTGTGATGAAGCGCATATTGAAACTGTTGTAGACGTAATTTTTTGTTTCTGTAGTGCTTTTCAGGCCAGGATGTTGCTGGTTTTGCTGTTGTGCAAACACAGAACAAGGTGTCCTTTCCCCAACGAACCTGTTAAGTACAAGAAGGCAGCAGACACTGGTGAACAAAATGATAATATGTTTCTAAGCAGACCCAGCTGTAGCTGCAGGTTATTACCAAGCAGCGCACACAGGCATGGCTGCAAATTAAAGGATGTGCATGTTAGCCATTAATAGGTTCATCGGGAAAAACATAAGGATGTGTATTTTAGAGCTTAGTAATGTGTGTTAGATTGGCATATGGGCTGATTGCAGGTACAATTCAAGTGAAAAATGACATCTACCTGCTTCAAAATAATGTTTAGATAAATTAATACAAAATATTTAAATTGCTAAGCCAGGAAAGATAACTCAGGTACATGAAACAGTAAAACTGGAGAATTTTGACTGGATTTTTTTCCCTGTCACATCTACTGTTAGCCATCATCTGAGATAGTTTTACTTGCATTTGTATACTTTTATCTGATTCTGAGTGATCTTGATTTTATATATATATAAAATCTACAGTTTAAGATAATGCACTCTTGTATGACATCTGCCAGTCTCCATTTGCTCACACACAGAAGGCTGGAACAGACAGATGAAGGTGACAGCATTTTAAACTACTTGGGCTAACTCCTTGAAAAACACTACTTGTCAACCAAGTCCACCAAAGCCAGTTCTGCCATTCCCTCACAGTAAAGAGTGTGCCATGGAGTCTGATTAGGAAGAATAATGCCAACATAGGGAGGATGCAATTTGAGATGCCTTGTGAGGGTTCAAGGCTGGCCTGATAGTGATCTTCAAACAAGGTTTAGCTAGGAAGAATTACAGAAAACCAACCTCTTTGAGTGGAGAGGAGCTGTAAGGGAGAAGTCTTGTTTAAAGCAGATGGAGTTGTTTTTAGCACAATTTTATTTTTGAAATCATAACTGTTCACGAGGCCATATTCATCTGAACAACATATTTAATCTAGAAGGCTTTTCCTAGTTCAGGATTAAATTTTGGGGAAAGGAAGAAGTTGTGCTAGGTTTCTATTATAGCCTTTAGCATAATATAAAACACACTAATCTGGGTGATGTTTTAAAAACCTCTTTTGTTATTTAGGTAGACTGACTACCTTTGCAAGACTTATTGTCTGGATTAAGATCAATGTATCCAGTTCTGGTTTTAATGAAAATAGCAAACAATCACAGTTTTATCTTATTGTAAAATAGCAAAAAGAAAAAAAAATGCATTTTAAAGGTCTGTACTCTTCATGGCATGGGATAGCTGATTCCCAAGGAATCTCATGGAAAGATGTTTTCATTAAAAAAAAATAAAAGCTGATAGCTGGATAGTAAAATTACTTGCCAGGGGATAGAAACTACCAGTGGGACAGACACCATAAGAGTAAAGTGAGGTGAGAACAGATAGTGGATAGATGGGAATTTACTCAGGAAGCAATGGGCTGAAAATCAGGAGGCTAGGGAAAATCTGTGTGATGAGAGAAGGAATGGAGACTGAACTGTGGGAGAAGTCTAAATTCAGAAAGATCATATGATAAGGCATGAGTGATGACTAGAGGAGAAAATTCTTTTCTAGGTGCTAAAGCTGTATAGCAGATGACACAGCTACACTTTGAAGACCTGCCAGCCAAAAGACTTTTTGTAAAGGTTGGGACAATGGCACATTTCAGATAGAGATTGTCTTAAGCCTTTAAGTTTCTGGGGTTTAATTAAAAAGTGACTTTACATTTTTTGTGTTTTGTGAAAGGCAATGAAGCTTGAAGATATGTCATCAGTTACTTTTCATGGTATTGAAGTGGTTGCTGTTCCAATGGTGTTGCATTTATTGGACCATATATGGTCTTGCAGGGGTGTCTAGCTTTTGTACAAATATATGAACACTTTCTAAATACCTTGTGTTTCTCTGCATGCAACACAAGTTGAGATGCTCTTCCTGAGTTGGTTCATGCTCAAGATTAAGTGAAAATAACGTATGGTTGAGGATGATCTCTCAGACATGAGGCTTCCTTTGCAAAATTGCTTGCTGAAGAGAGAATTTATTTCTAATCCATTTGAAAGGTAAATCCTATTGCTGATAGCGAATGACAACTCAGGAGAATTCTGTTTATCTGAAGGACAGGTGTAGCAACAACCCTAAGCTTGACTCATGGCTCCCTCTGATATGCTGGAATAAGGCATTTCTCATGGAGTAAATTGCTTTTGTCGCCTCTAGCTATGGAGCTGCTTTCTACACAAAATGTATCTGAAAAACCTGAAGTTAATGTTCATGTTGTATATTTTCAGATTTTCTCTTTTTCTATCACTGCTTGAGCTCTGAAGGTTACAGTGGTTTGGGAAGGTTTTAGTTGAAATGCTTACAAATGAGGAAGATGTGAATATAATGTGAGGAGGATGCAGTCATCTCAATAGATTTTTAGGAGAGGTGCTGCAGTGGACATCGGTTCAAGTTCATGGAATATCAGGCAAGCATTCAACTCTGTTCATTTAACTGCTTCAAAAGGTCAAAGTAGTAATCTCTGATGTTCTTATAAACATAAATGCCTGCAAATTGAGCAGCTAATTTCTCTTAGTAATGAAGGTGTTGGGGCTTTCTTCTGAGATGCACTAAAATCTTGTGTTCAAATATCCAAGACATTGGTTTTCAAAAAGCTGATTCTAGGTTAGATAATAGAAACTGGTCTTGGTCTGGAAACAAATACTGACATTTGAAGCTTCAGTTTCTGGAAAAACCCCTATTAGCCCTCTGAGACTCTGAAAAAGAATGAAAAGTCATCATGGGTGTTACGAAATCCGCTATCAAACATGTTATTAAAATCAGTATTGTTATGTGGAACAAGATCTTTTCACAGAAAATGCATGGACACATGACTGCACTGAGAAGAGACATTCATAACTATTCCATCCTGTGTCTTTAATTTTTTAGAGTTTTTGTGGTTTGAAGTTTTCCAAAAGCTTAAGTTCTTCTGAGAAAGGGGAGCATAAATTAGCAACAAATAGAATAAAAAGAGGGAGTGAATGTGAAAATTCGTTGCTGAGAGCAATGAAAATAATTGTAATTACAATAAAAAATTTAAAATCAATGCAAGAATGTCTTATTTCCTTAGTTGTCTTTGTCTGGGTTAACTTTCCCTTTTCTTTCATACATGTTGTCTAAATTTCAGTTCCAAAGGCTTCACAAAAGAAGTTAACTATAACTCACAAAAGCTAAAATTATGTCTTTCATTTTCTTGCAGATGTTCTGCACTGCAAAACTGGCCTGTCAGGTCTGCTGCATTCTGCCCACAGAACATTACTTACAGGCAGCTGTATGGAAACATCTGGATAGCTTGACTTGAAAGCATTTTGAAAGCGTGCATGAGAATGTTTTTTTCCAGCCACATAGGCACAATATGTACTATGTTCCATGGGCCACTGCTTTTCTGGTGTGGGCAGCAAAAGACTTTTGCTTCTTGTTTCTTTATTTACCTTTTCTCTGCTGCATTTAAAAAACAAAGCAACCCAAAACTTCTAGCCTTTTCCAGAATTTTCCAGAAAGGCTGAGCACACATGGGTCTGTATTTTTGGGATGGAGGAGTAGGGGAAGAAATGGAAATCTTCTTGTTCTCTGCTGAAAATGTCTGTTGACCAGCATGTACTAGCTCACACAATTGATGGGGTACTGGAATAATACATGGGAAATGAAATGCACTGAGCTTATTATAGAAATGTCATACAACCTCCTTGCTTTTTATATTGTTGCTGTCTTTAAATATAGAATCATAGAAAGTATTGGGTTGAAAGGGACCTCTAAAGGTCATCTAATCCATAAACCCTCCTATCCTTTAGGAGTTTCCCAGGTTACCCTTGGCTGAACTTTGCCCACTGTTATTTCAGACTTTACAGGCTTTTGAAACTTCTCGTCTTTTTTGCTGCTCTGGTCAGTTCAGTACTCTTTTCTGGTACCTTTAACAGAAATTGCAGTGGATTTTTATGCTTTGCATTGCACCCTCTTAGATGGACTTCGTTTGAATACTGTGTCCAGAATTTTGAGGGCATATGTAATGGTTTTTGCATGTTGCTGGGAGTACACCATTTGTCATGAGTTTCTCTGCTTTGAGAGGCTTTTTGGCTTAGGTTAGACACATCTATGTTTCTTCAGGATCTGCCAGAAGAAATGCCAGCAATGTATTTTTTCCCCTACTCTGGTGAAAAACAATTTGAATATGTAATAAACTAAATTGGATGTAATCTAAACAGATAATGAATATTATCATTTTATGATCAAATTTGATTCAGCTGCTACTAAGCTTGAGGGAAATATTCCTGCTGATTAGGTGCCTCTTACACCAGTGGGTTTTCTTCTGTTTTTACAGTTGCCCACTGACTTCTACTTTCATGCCATACTATTGTAGAACTGCTCATTTCCAGTATTTTTTGAGGTGGTTGTGGCTACTGAGAGTCCTGAGGTTAGATTCCTGGCCATATTTCAATGTCATATAACATTCTCTGCTTTTTCTGTCTTTTCTTATCTGTTTCCAGGTCTTTAATAATTATCTAATTATACATATTATAGTTGTGCTGGCTTGTATGCTGGTATGGAAATCTGGTGACTGAAAATTTGAAACCTTTAAACGTTTCCAATTTAAGCACCTTTGAAGATTTTTTGGGTTTTGTTATTGTTGTATGGGTGCAAAACCAGGAGTGGCTAAAGCCACTTGTTTCCTATTTACTTGCATCCTGAGCCCTAAAACAGCTAATAACCTAATTAGGTAGGTGAAGGAGGAGATATGTCTAGCAATTTTTACTGGTACACTTATGCAGAACAGATGACAATACACTTAGTCTGCTTGTGGCTTTATTCAGACACATGTGAATATGTCTGGCTGTGTTAGTAAGATGTTGTGCTAGTAAGCATTTTTCTCTTAACCAAACAGAATTTACCTTTGCTAGACAGAGACTAAAAACTAAGGGAGCAGAAGATGTACAGGCTTACCTAGCTACACTCAATGGCAGGAGCTTTCCTACTGATGGAGAGACAAGGTTATTACTACTCCCCTCTATGGATATATTCTTGGGCTCCATCTACCTCACGAGCCATTGTTGTTCACTGGACAAAAGCACTGAGGAAGTTGTGTGAATGGGACAACCTCCTACATGTCTCCTTTTTATTTTTGCTTCCATTCTTTTTTTGTATGTGCACTCAATAATGTTTAAAGCTTTGCAATAGATGACCTACTTGTGTTACATTGGATTATACTATTGGTCCAGAATTTTGAATAGCTCAAATGTGAGAAATGCTATCTTAAAAGCCAGTTTAGGCATGCCTTGAATGATCAGCCTAGGTGAATGAGGTTTTTTGTAGATAAGGTTGATGCTACTAGCTTGACTGACTCTCAGAATGGTGGTAACATGTTGTGGAATCTTGTTAAGAAAGGGTGTCTTCTGTGACCATTTTGAATACTCATATCTTAGTTTTCAACTTCTTTGTTTTCATAGAATTATAGAATCATTAGGTATCACAAAGGACCAAAAAAGATCATCTAGTCCAATCCCCCTGCCACAACAGGATCACATAGACTAAGTCTCACATTAACATATCCAGGCAGGTCTTGAACCAAGGCTGCCCTCAACCTTCACTGCTTCAGCCAGACCCTCCTTGTTGGTGAGTACAAGATCCAGCAGTGCTTGTCTCCTAGTGGGCTCCTCCACCATTTGCATCAGGAAATTGTCACCACTGCACTGGATGAACCTCCTAGACTGTGGCTGGCTGGCTGAGTAGGTCTTCCAGCAAATACCCAGGTAGTTAAAATCCCCCATGAGAACTAAGGCCTGTAGCTGTGAGGCTGCTGTCAGGGGCCTGTAGAAGATCTCATCAACTACCTCATTCTGATTTGGTGGCCTGTAACAGATATCCACAACTGTCGCCCATGCTAGCCAGTCCCTTGATCTGCACTCACAAACTCTCAACTGCCTCTTCATCCAACCCTGGACAGAACTCAATACATTCCAGTTGCTCTCTCACGTAAAGAGCAATTCTACCACCTCCCTTTGCTGATCTGTCTCTCCTGAAAAGGACACAGCCATCCGTGACCATATTCCAGTCATGCAAGCTGTCTCACCACTTCTCTCTAACTGCCACCAGATCATAATCGCCTGACTGGACACAGATTTCTAACTCCTCCTGCTTATTCCCCATGCTGCGTGCATTGGTGTATGGGCACTTTAGGGAGCGAGCTGAGCCCTGCAATTTCACCCTAGGACAGCAAGAAACCCCCTGGTTTTCATTAAGATCAGAGCTCTGGTTTAAAGCCCTCTGAATGAGCCCTGCCCATTCCTGACCCAGAACCCTTGTTCCCCTCTGGGAGCAACCTCTCCCATACAGACCTTGTAAGATCTGGTGTTTTACAGAACCAGTAATTATTAAAGAACCCAAACCCCTGCCTGTAACACCATTCTTGTAGCCAGATATTAATGGACTGAGTCCTTCTATTCCGGCCTGTGTGCAGTCTGGTCAATATCAAGTAACATAAGCAGATAGTTTCTATGACAGTATAGATTTAGATTAGGTTAGATATATGGGAGAAATTTTTTACTATGAAGGTGATGAAACACTGGAACGGGTCAACCAGAGAGGTGGTAGAGGCCCCATCCCTTGGGATATTCAATGTCAGGCTCAATGGGGCTCTGAGCAACCTGCTCTAGGTGAAGTTAACTCAGATATACCTGCTCACTGTGGGATGGGGTGGGGGAGAGAAAAGGGTTAGATTAGATGCTCTCCTTTCCAACCCAATGTATTATATGATTTGAGATTGTGGTTCATGACTAACATAATGCTTATTTTAACTTGATAGTTGATCCTCAGTTGCAGTGAAAACTGCCCCTGGAGGGGCAGTTCTGTGTTAGCAACGTTATTGTTCTGCATGTGTTTAGAGTAAGATGAGGTTTATCTTTTTAAAGCAATTTAATTTTTGTCAGTCCAGTCTATATAAATTATTTTTTTAGTAGCTCTTGCAGGACAAAATGCTGTTACCCACTTAGGGTTGATAATTATGGACTCCTATCCCTTTTGAGGCAAAGACAATTTAAAACATCCGTGAGCAGTGTATTTCTGTTTTATTAATGGAACAGGGTTTAAATCCTGCTTAGCCTGGAAAATCTGGAGTTTTACATGTGTTAGGAACATTCAGATTGGATTAATGTAATTCTTTGTTTGTAGTTTTGCCAGCATCATCACTCAGAAATTACCGCTTCAAAACACAGTAATGAGAATGATGTCTGGTGCTGCAGAAGTAAGCAAGCTGAACTATCCAGACACCTCTCTTCAGAGGCTCTCAGATCTAACAAAATTGTCCTGAACATCTGTTTTTTGTCTTAAACTCTTTAATGATTAGGTTCTTAATTGTTTGACAGGGTGTCTGTGAAATCATGAACCCAGGCATTTTTAAGTTAACATTGGACTTCTGGCATGAAAGAGCAATATGAGTAGATAATATACAATTGAGTGTGTTTTTAATATATTGAGTGTATTTTTAATAATGCCTTTTTTTGCTGTGAAGGTTTGCTAAATTGTTAGCAGAACAAATTTTAGCAGAATTTTCTGTGAGATTTGCTAAATTGTTTTCTTGTTGGTTGGAACTAGTAAAACTTCTCAGCTAGTGATATGTTGCAGATTTTAGTGTTTTTAAAGGGTTGCAGTCCTACTTTGAGGTATGTTCTAAAACATATTTTGTCTACAGACAGGACACGTGAAGACGAAAGTGAATCTGTTTCTGTTCATTGCTTTGTAGTTGAGGAAAGAACAAAAGCAAATGTACTTTATTAGAACATAAGAAAATGTTCAAATGGTTTGCTATGTACTTGCTGTGACTAGACTGTATTGCAGCTTTTATGCCTGTCTGAGCTAAATAGGATTTCTCTGAAGTGGCAGAGACTACACAAAACTAATGAATCTTTGGTCCTAAAGAATGTTTTTTGGTCTTTTTCACAGCTGTTGCATCTCCACAGATGAAGACTGTGTCCAGAAGGTTTCTTAACAGGAAAGGTGGAAAATTGCCCAACAAGGAGAATATAATTTTTCTGTGTTGGTCCCACCGGCACAAAACTACTTTCCCTCCATGAATGGCTTGTTAAACAGCTGATGCCAGAGGGTAGATCAAGAGTGAGTTCATGGAAAACCTAATTTCAGTTCTAACCTCTAATTGGCCAGCAAAAGCTTTTAACCTTCCCAGATTTAAAGTCATGGGTGATTTTTCTGAGAAATGCTAATGTGCCCTGCTTGTTCTTAAACAAGAGACAACAGAGGTGCAAGACATGACAAGTTTACAACAGGTTATTTATTCTCTTTCATTTGGGATTTATCAAGACACCAGTACTAATATAAGCACCGTCCTACTTTCCTATTTTGAAAATAGTATCACAGCAGAGTAAGGAGTGTAAGACTTCCACTGTGCTGATACAGTTAATGTTTCTGTAAGATTACTTTTTGAAGACAAGATTACCAAATACTTCTCTGTTGTAAATTAATCTGCTACTGCCCAGTTTAGTCTCATTTATAAATAAGTACTTTGAGTCTTTTCTGTAAATTTTTGGTGTGGTTCTGATGGCCAGTTTTGTCAAAAATAATTCTGATGTTGTAATAATGCATAAGTGATGTGTACAGAAAGTCAAGTAATAATTATTGGAAATTTGAGTGGAGAAGGCAAATTACATTTCATCAACAATGTCTTACCAATGTTGTTCTCTCAGTATCAGCATGCTTTTGATTCAATATTCTACTTTCACAGAAAAACTAAGAATCTATAGAACACTTAGTTTTTACTTACAGAAGGAGTTTTTTAAAGTGCTTGAAAATGTTTTGTCTTTTAAATATATTTAAAACTTTAAATGAGATACTCTATGATAGGAAAGTATGATTTCAAAATAGGAACTCATTCACAAAACAGACAAACTTGATTTTGTTTGTGTGAGAGTTGGATAGAATGTGAGCCGCTTAAAAATGTTCTCACTTCTGGGAGAATCATATTTAGGACTACAGTGATTTGAGGAAAGAAACAAAGGTCCTATTACCTTCAAATTATGATAGAGTAACAAGTGTATTGGCTAATTTATAGTAGTTCCCATGTGTATGTTTGTACTGTATGGTAGATCTGAGACAATTTGGATTTGCTAGTAGCTGGCTGTGTATGTTTGAGGGAGATAGAGTACATAGAACTGTCTGACTGCAGATGTGATCTGCCCTAATTTTTAATCCTGTCTGGCAGGAGGGGTTGGACTCAATCACCAGAGGCACCTTCCAATCCCTAACATTCTGTGATTCTGTGAACTGCAGTTGACATCTGGTCCTGCACTGTGTTCAGTGCAGGTGCCTGAGTTGCATGAATAGGTTGTTGATGTTGGCAAAACTGTGAAAATTTAAATACATCATTAGGGATTGAAAATGACCTCAAAAGATCATCGAGTCCAATCCTCCTGCCACAGCAGGATCACATAGACCAAGTCATGCACACAGGATCATATTCAGGTGGGTCTTGAATGTCTCCAGAGAAGGAGACTCCACAGCCCCCGTGGGCATCCTGTTCCAATGCTCTCTTACCCTCACTGTGAAGGAGTTCCTTCTGATATTTATATGGAACCTGCTATGTTCCAGCTTGTACCCATTGCCCCTTGACCTATGACCAGATGATATTGAGAAGAGCCTGGCTCCATCCTCCTGATACCTCTCCCTCACATGCTTATAGACATTGATGCTGCTGATGCTGGGTACTCTGAGTGGACAAGATACAAGAAATCAAGACTTAGGACTGTCTTATGAGATATTATCTGATATGGGAATTGATGAAGGACAAAATTGAGATAGATTTCCCATGGCTGTACGTACTCCCAGCACAGTGAGGAAGTACTATGGATAAACTACCTTAAAGGGCAGAAAAAAGTGGCTAGAAAAAAACTTGAGCAGTGGATGCAGCTTCCCTACATGTCTTATGCTCGTATTTTTGTGGCTGATTTTCTTTAAAGAAGATGATATACATAGCTAGCCTTCTCTTAAAATTCTATTCCACCAAATCATGTTAAAAAGAGCCTGCTTCAGATGGGAAATATACAATACAATTTCTTTCCTTTTAAGGGTTGAGAGGTCTTATCTAATGTTTTCAACAGTTCATCTTGCTACCTCAGACTGTGACTTCTATTTCAAGAGAAATTGCCACAGATTTAATGATGGGAACATTTGGAAACCTATTTTCAGTATTCTTTTCCTAAAGGGATTAAACTGCTAATGCGAATGTTCACAAAAAGGCAGTGCTCACTCATGATGAAATTTGAGATCCAATCATTCTGACATTCACACACTTGGCAACAGTTGATTGAAATTAGTGCACTCTTCATGTACCCCTGCCTTATCTCTTGATTTGCCACACTATAGAGTATCAAATAGAAATTCCACTGGATTTTAACTCATTTAACCCCTGCAGTGGACAGGCTATAATGAACCTTATTTTTTGGATGTGCTGGGGGTCATGCTATAGGCCTGCAGTAGGGTATGGATTGGAATTACAGTATGTATTTTCATAGTATTTTGTTCTAGGGTACATATTTGAATTACAGTATGTATTTTCATGGTATTTTGTTCTAGAAAAAACATGTTAAATGAAGCACTTCTGCAAGTGGGGGAGGAAAGAGGAGGAAGCTTTTCGCTTAGGTAATGGTTGTAGAGAACACAGTTTTTCTTCCCATTAGAAGTTTATCAAAGTAAGTGTAAGGAAAAGCCCTACTTCTGGCTAGAGACAGACTACATATCTTTTTGGTGGGGAAAACAATTTTATATTCAGAGCTAAAATGATCTGACTGAAATATTTAGCACTGGGTTTTGCTTCTTGCTTTTTGATGTTTAAAAGGGAATTTTTTTCCTACACAAACCACAGTCTTTGGTAACCTATAATTTTTTAATGAATTAACATTTCAAAAAAATGTGACGTTAGCCAACTGACTAGGAAAGGTCTAAGGTTTTGAGATTTACAGCACAAAACTGACTCTGGTGGCAAGCATTAACAATGATCCCCAAGAGATATGTCTTGTGTCCCATAAACCAGAGACGGTATAGAGAGAAGCTGATGATGAAAAGGCTTGATGTTGTTACAGACCTGGAGGGCAGTTCACAAAAAATTACTTGTAAAATGTTTGTACCAATAAGAAAAGCACCTAAAAGAAGCCTAAGAGATAGTTCACATGGGATTTGAATCACTCCAATATTGATTGAAATAATAACAATGCAAAATCCAAGGAAGGCAGACTTTTAGAGGTACACTAGTGTAGTGTAATGAAATTTGTTGAATGGCCAATATAGCCAGAAGATATTTTGAACCTAATCCTTGGAAATCAATCAAATGCTTTATGATTTAATAAGGTTGGAAAATGGGTATTACTTGTATTTGAGTAAAACCTTCTAGTGTTGTCATCCAATTTGAAACATTTGTTAAGAGAAGGTACTAGATGAAACAACATGAAAGTGACTTTGAGAGACTGTAAAATGCTCAGAGGGATTTTATTTAGAATTCGGCCGTTTACAGCACAAAAATGGGATGGCTGTTGGAAGGATTGCATCCCAATTGCACTGAATAAATGTGTGGGCAAAAAGGTACCAGATACCTTTCTGGAAAAAGGATAAAGG
Organism: Upupa epops; assembly: GCA_013397515.1. Taxonomy (NCBI): domain Eukaryota; kingdom Metazoa; phylum Chordata; class Aves; order Bucerotiformes; family Upupidae; genus Upupa; species Upupa epops. Next base: position 1,525 of record VZRI01010089.1, on the reverse strand, counting down.
CAGGATGTAAACAACAAGTGTGCAGATTTTAACATTAAAGTGGCTGTAAAAAAAAAATCTGTTTTAAAGATAATTAAGAGTACATATGAGCATGGAGCATCTTGCAGCACATTCTGACCTGAGGTCAGAGGTTTTCCAAATATGTTGATAGTGGTGTGTAGGTATGTGGAGAACTGATTCCCCCTGGGAGGTGGGGATACAGCTGAAGGTGGAAGAATGTTTTGCTTCTTCAAATAAAACACATCAGCTATTTCTTCAAAGGTTGTTTATTCATTTTGGTGTTTAGATAGATGATATGTGGCTCTTTTAAGATGGGTGAACTTGCTTACAATTTGAAGGGAAAAGATTAAGTAAACAGACCAAGTTGCAGAGGACATGCTTGTAAAATACTAGATACCTTTCAGAGTTGGGGAGAGGGGATGTCCTGGGTTAAAAGGGAAAAAATCCAAAAGCAAAAGGAAAGACAGACAGATCTCAAGGGGTCTCAGAATCTATCAGGCAAGATTAAAACAGCTCCTGGAAACAAAAGGGTTTATTGAATCTCCATTTAAGTACAAAAAGAAGAAAAAGGTCCAAGCAGGTGACACAAACTAAACAGGAGCTCCATCACAACGCCATTACACACATTCTGAGAAAAAGAATTGGGCAAAGCATTCTGTAGTGATCTTTGGATTCAGGTCAGGCCTTCTCCTGGGGAGAGCACAGGAAGAACTACCCCTCAAACACTTGAAACCTCACCTTCCCAACATTTGGCCAATGCTCTAAGAGTTATAAATCTTCAGCTTGTCTTCTGCAAATGGTTCTGCCAAGCTGGAAGACCAAGTGTCCTTCTAGGCTCCATATTCCCACTAACTCAAAGCAGTCCCAGAGTCTTTCTCAGCGGCAAGCTGTGACAAGGCTTCTCTTCCTGCTGTCCTGTAAATCAGGATGGTGGCAGCCACATGGCTCAGCCATGTGGCGAGCATACAATGGCAGCCTCCTCAGTTGAGCAGCAGGGAAGTCCCTCCTCCTTCAGCAGCTAGGGCTTTCAGCTTTTGTCCCCTCTTTAAGACTAGCACACCAATCCTGGCATCTCCAGGCTGGTAGCGAGACACAGTTAATTGCTCCGCTTGCTGTAGTGTGGTTCCTCTCTGCACCTGCCTGCTTTGGCAAGTGGACAGCGGAAAAACTCTCTGCCATCATAGTCAAAGATGACAGGCAGCACCTTGGATGAGCAGCCACCATGTCCTGCTGCCACTGGGGTACAGCTTCGGGCATACGGCATCCCAGTCCTGGCAAGTGGGACTTGCTGATGTCCTGCCAGCAAGGAGGCCATGGCCATCCCATCATCCTGTTAGGGCTAGGCCGCATTGTGACCCTGCAGGGCCCTGGAAAAGGAGAAGGAGGAGAGCCTAGTTTACTCAAATTGGCCCAGTTTCTCTGAGCTGCAGAGGAGCCATTTGAGGTGTTTTTTTTTCCCATCTCCCTCACAGTCTAAAATGAAATATATATATATAATTTTTGGGAGTGTCTCGGTTTAGGAAGA
>VZRI01010086.1:291364-315375 GCA_013397515.1 Upupa epops | reverse complement strand
CGAGGGAGGGGCGGCGGGGCGCCCCCTGTCGGCGCGGCGGACGGGCCGTGCCATGTGGCCGTGCTGGCTGTGCCCGCAGGTGCCGGGCGCCATGGCCCCCCCCAAGGACATCATGACCAACTCGCATGCCAAGTCCATTCTGAACGCCATGAACGCTCTGAGGAAGAGCAACACCCTCTGCGACGTCACCCTCCGTGTGGAGCACAAGGATTTCCCGGCCCACCGCATCGTCCTGGCCGCTTGCAGTGACTACTTCTGCGCCATGTTCACTAGCGAGGTCAGTGAGACGGCTGGGCCTGGGGAGTGATGCAGGTGGAGGAGGTCGGGCTGCCCTGGTGGTGGGTTGTTCACTGTCAGAATGCTTAGCAGTTGGACCTGGAGCCCTTTGTGGGGTCCCAGGATACTGTCATGGTGGCCCTAGAGCTATGTGGATCTCCCTGTGGTGGCCCTAGAGCCATTTGGATCTTCTTATGGTGGCCCTAGAGCCTTTTGGATCATTTCATGGTGTCCCTGGGGCCCTTTTGATTCCATCATGGTGGCCCTGGAGTCCTTGAATCCCATCATGGGTTCCTGGGCCACACCAAGGGGCTCCAGGATCCCTCATGGTGGCCATAGAGTCTTTTGGATTTACCCCTGGTGGCCCTGAAGGCCCTGAAGTACCACATGATTAGTCCAGGTCTCCTCATAGCGCCCCAGAACCCTTTATCATGGCATGGGGGAGTTGGAGGCAGCAGAGTGGTTGTCATGAATCACTATCTGCTGCATGACCAGCCCGTGCACTAGTGAGCTGCCAGGCTGAGCTGGCAAACAGGAAGGTTCTGGTACACTTGCTGTTTTTCTAGTTGTAGTTTTTGGTCTTCATGCTTCTGAACATCTTTCTTGCTGAGTATTAGCCCTAATACAAAGCTGTGGTGCATGCCGTAGGTTGAGTGTTGAATTGAGGCAGTGTTTAAAACTGAAATGGAAGCTGTTGAACTCAACGTTCTGGTCTCTGTTTTGCACTGGCTGATCAGCTGGTATATGTTGGGGTGTGCTGTTGCTCTTGCAAAGAGAATGTAATCACTAGTACTAGAGCTGGGCGTGAGACTAAAGCCCCAGTTGCTTTATTCAGCCAATCTCGCCCATGAGGACCTTTGCTGTCACAGTACTCCCTGGATTGACTCCCACCACTGCCTGCTGCCTTTCTGACTCACTGAAAGGCAACATCAGAGCTAATGCTAGAACTCCCATGTGTTGTCAATATGAGATGCTATGCCTGTCTTTGTCTTTTATAAGTTTGAATCCATCTTTATGACTTTTTCTCACAGAAGGTGCTTTCCTTATTCTAACAACTCCCTCATTAGCAGGAAGAAAAATTACCAGGTAACTCAAAGGTTCTAAAGGTCCCCCTGCCAGCCCACCAGTTCTTACAGGAGACAAACATTTTCTTCTTTGTTTGGTCAAGCAGGGAACACTGTTGGCAGAACTGGATCCACTAACCTGCCTTCTCTTGGAGTGGGTGTTCTAAAAATATACTTATTTTGAAAATAGAAGGGTCTGTTTGGAGGTCCTTGCATGGTTACCTTCACTATACTGTGAACGCCCACTAGTCTGCTCTGAGCCACACAGTAGTGCAGTCACACCAGTGGTTCTTTTACTCAGAAGATTAAAAGAAATTGGAGGGGGTTATCACCATATAGTTCTGTGCGTATGTGTGTTAGTGAAGATAAAACCAAGAGGTGGCCTTGAAAGAGAAAATGATTACAAAAGCCCATTTTCCTGCATAGTGTTGTATGATTTCTGGTTCAGAATGGGAGGCAGCAGCTCAGTATTTCACTCTCATGTAAGGCCAGACTGAGAGAGTTGGGGCTGTTGAGTTTGGAGAAGAGGAGGCTCTGAGGTGACCTTACTGTGGCCTTCCAGTGTCTGAAGGAGGCCCACAAAAACGCTGGGGGGAAGGGCTTTTTAGGATCTCAGGTAGCAACAGGACTAGGGGGAACAAAGCAAAGCTGGAGATGGGTAGATTTAGACTTGATGTGAGGAGGGAGTTGCTCGCTGTGAGAGTGGGGAGAGCCTGGAATGGGCTGCCCAGGGAGGTGGTTGGGGCCCTGTCTCTGGAAGTGTTTAAGGCTGGGAGGAATGAGGCTCTGGCTAGCCTGATCTAGGGTTGAGTGTCCCTACCCATGGCAGGGGGATTGGAACTGTAGTCCCTTTCAACCCTGACTGATGCTGTGATTTTATGACTTCCTCCCAGTGAGGGTGATGGACCACTGGGGGGAGCTGCCCAGGGGGATTGTGGGGTCTCCTTCTCTGGAGATGTTTGAGACACGCCTGGACTTGGTCTGGGTAATCCTGCTGTGGTCAGGAGATTGGACTGGATGGTGTTTCAAGGTCACTTCCAATCATAGAATGATTAGGGATCAGATGGGGCCTTGAAAGATCATCTAGTCCAATCCCCTGCCACAGCAGGATCACCTAGACCAAGATGGACAGGAACATATCCAGGTGGGACTTGAATGTCTCCAGAGAATGAGACTCCACAACCCCCCAGGGCAGCCTGTTCCAATGCTCCGTTACCCTCACTGTGAAGAAGTTTCTTCTGATATTTATATGGAACCTCCTCTGTTCCAGCTGGCACCCATTGCCCCTTGTCCTATAACTAGACGACCTTGAGAAGAGCCTGGCTCCATCCTCCTGACACCCACCCCTCACATATTTATAGACATTAATGAGGTCACCCCTTGGCCTCCTCTTCTCCAAGCTAAAGAGACCGAGCTCCCTCAGCCTTTCCTCATAAGGGAGCTGTTCCACTTCCTTCATCATCGTTGTTGCTCTACACTGGACACCATCCAGCAGCTCTGTGTCTTTTTTGAACTGAGGAGCCCAGAACTGGACACAGTACTCCAGATGTGGTGTCACTAGTGCTGAATAGAGGGGAAGAAGATCTGTTAGCCACCCCCCTTCTGATGCACCCCAGGATGCTATTGGCCCTCTTGGCCACAAAAGCACATTGCTGGCTCATAGTGAGTCTGTGATCACTGATAGTTGAATACTGGGGATGGGAATTACTTTACCAGGTCAAGACTGGTCTGTGAAGAGCATTTCAACAGTTTCTCCCTGATGCAGTGAAGTATGTGACCAGGAGGTCTGGTGCCTTTGCCATCTCCTCTCAACATACGTTTGTAATATCGTACCGTCTTTGTTCTAGGAATCAGTAGTCTCAGTGGTCTACATCTCCATGTGCTTGTTGGAATTATATCAATATCTTGATGATTGGTTCTGACCTTTGGTGACCCCTGTGTCCTTTATCTGTTATACCAGACAAGACCAAGGTTTTGTTTTGGAAGTGTTTTCCCTAGCCCAAGTTAGGGACTTACTTATAAATGCAATGCCTGGTGTCTCAGAGAGCAGGTCAGACAGGGTGATCTGCTGTTCTTATCTGACTCTAGATACAGTAAGGTTTGGTTACTGCATTAACAGAGTTGAAAGACCTCTTCCTTCACATTACTTTGGGTATCTCCATTACCCTGTTTCTGTTCTTTACTGTGAAGTGTCTCTGCATCCTAGAAATGACTGAGTCTAAGCAGAGCCATTTCATCTCTTCTGCACCTGTGTCATCAGATGCCTCTGCAGGAATATCCTTGACTGCTCTTATTATCTTTCCTTTTGTATTACCCCTTTTTTTCTAAGCCAAATGATCATGCTTTGATCATGCTTTCTGTTCACTGAGCCTCTGTAACCAGCTTCAGCATCATTCTTGGCAAGAAGAACCATGAACTTTCATCTGAATCGTGCTCACACTGATCCTCGCTGCTTAAAAGTTGAAGGAAAGAAGGTTTGATTTGCATTGTGTTATGTGGAGACATTCTGTTGAGGTCTGTGATTACCAGCTTGCACCTATGTGCAGGCTGTGGTTAGTGAGGACACCTGCTGCCCAGTGTTCCAGACTCATCAGATGCTGTGACAGCAGCTTCACTATGGAGGCACTGAACCACAAAGCCAAAGCTTTGTGAAGTACAGTCTCCCATTTTGTACCTTTAGATGTGCACATTTGGCAGACTTGCAGCATTTAATGTTCCCAAAGATGGCTGTTGAAGAGGGTAACATTCCTTGAAAAAAACAACTGTTCCAAAATGGTGTGTGTTAGAGGCGAGAGAACAGCCAGGGACAAAGTCTCAACTGCCCCAGTGCCATCACTATACAGACTGTTTTACTTTCAAAGGTTTACGTGAAGCCTACATTTAACTATTTAAACTTTCTAGCTGATAAATAATCATTCTAGGAATGTTCACCACACACTGGTAGAATGAATAGGGTTGAACAGTTAGGAAAGAAAGTTGTGGAGATCTGGAGCTTAGGGACATGGGTTAGTGGTGGCCTTGGGACAGTTAAGTTAATAGTTGGATTCCATGATCTTAAAGTTTTTTCCCAAACTAAGTGATTTGTATTTGGTTTGGTTTTAGATCGGGGTGGTAAGGGGGGACTCTTATCTGCAGCCTATCCAGCCCTGAGGTGAATACCCCTGAACTGCTCTGTGTCATAAAGCTCGGAGTTAGTACATTGGAGAGGGAGTTTGTCCTGCAGAAATGGCACGCATAATCTCTGCTGACTCTAGTCTCAGACTGCTTGTTTTCCAACGTAGTTGGACTGTTCTTCCCATCCATAATGAGGGGGCAGAGTGTCCCCTCAGCAGCTTTGCTAATGGCACAAAGCTAGGAGCAGGGCTGACACAGCAGAGGGCTCTGTTTCCATCCAGTGTGACCTGGACAGGCTGAAGAGTAGGGCAGAGGGGAACCTTATGAGGTTCAGCAGGAGCAAGGAGGACCTAGGGAGGAACAACCCCAGGCATCAGTAGTGGTTAAGGGAGGCCTCTTGAAGAACAGCCCTGAAGAGAAAGATCTTGTAGTCCTGGTGGAAAGTGAGCTGGCCATGAGCCCACAGTGTGCCCTTGTTGCCGGGAAAGCCAATGATACTCCAGGGTGCAGTAAGGAGTGTGTGGCCAGTAGGTCCAGAGAAGTCATCCTCTTCTTCTACTCTGCCCTCAAGGCCATGTCTGGAGTACTGTGCCCAGTTCTAGCTTCTTCAGTCCAAGAGAGGAAGAGAACTACTAGAGAGAGTCCAGCGAAGATGATGGGGGGGCTGGAGCATCTCTCTTACAAGGAAAGGTTGAGAAAGCTGGGACTGTTTAGCCTGGAGAAAACAAAAATGAGAAGAGCTCTGATTCCTGCCTATAAATACCTGAGGGGAGGGTGGTGCCAGAGTCTTTCTGGTTGTGCCCAGTGACAGGATGAAGAGCACTGAGCACAAGCTGGGACACAGGAAGTTTCATTTTTCATTTAGAAATAAGGGAAAAACTTCTTTCCAGTGCAGGTCTCAAAGCCCTGGCACAGGTTGCTCAGACAGGCTGTGGACTCTTCTGCTCTGTAGATATCTAAACACAGTTGGAGTCAGCTCTGTGCACTGTGCTCTCAGGGGCCCTTCTTCAGCTGGGGGGGTTGGACTAGATGGTTCCTTCCAGCTCTGACGATTCTGTGTATGGACTTTGTCTCTTCTGCTCACCTTGATTTCTGTAGGGAAATTCTGTCCTTATTCTTTCAGTGAGCGCTAGAACAGTAAGGACAAATCTCTGTTGGAACCTGTGCAACAGATCACACTGTCAAACACTCAGCATTGCTGGCTTCTTGATCACTTTACTGAAAAATAAACCTTTGTTTCCCTTCTACTTTGCAGCTCTCAGAGAAAGATAAACCCTATGTAGATATCCAAGGACTGACAGCCTCCACCATGGAAATTCTGCTAGACTTTGTGTATACAGAGACTGTCCACGTTACAGTAGAAAATGTCCAAGAACTGCTCCCAGCAGCTTGTCTGCTTCAGCTGAAAGGTAACTGCCAAATATCAGCACAATTTGCACAGCTGCTGCCATTTACACGTTTGGGTTGAATAACCTTCTGTAAATGGATAACAGATTGTGGGAGACGGGATATTCCTAAGAGCATTTGTCCATTTTGTGTTGTCTTGCGTGCTGGGGTCTCATTAGCAGAGGAACCAACTTGTATAGAAAAAAGAGGTTGCTGTTTTACTGTTCAGTGCTTTGGGTACTGCTGTTTCTGCGTGAGAATCCCCCAAAGGCATTGTGGGCTGTATAGTGCATAAATGTTACAGCTCAGACAACTTAGAATGATAAAATTCTAGCTGCTCTTTGACCTGCCATCATAGTGTGTCTGGGTTCTTACCAAACTGGTTGTTGTCGCTGCATGTGGCACCTGTGGAGCTACCCCAGACAGCTGTCCCAAACACCAGGCAACTATCAAAAGACATTGGAGAAAACCTAGATATCTGGTAGCCGTATCTGCCAGCACCTGCATACTGTGTCTGTAATCCACAAAGCTGACTACAACTCCTAGTATCAGTTTTATTTCATTTTTGAATTCAAATAGAATAGCCAGAGATCAGAGCTGCCCAAACACATGGTCTGCTGCTCAGTGTTTTCGTGCTCCTCCAAAGCCGTGTTTGCATGTGTGTGTTGCTGTGGTATTTTTAAGTGTCTTACTTGAGTTGGATTTTCATTATTGTTTAGAAGTTTCTTTTCTGAAGCCCCTTCCAAAGCAGTGGAATGACAGTAAGCGTGCAGTGCTCATTCACCCCTCCAATTTTCCGTAGGTGTGAAACAAGCTTGCTGTGAGTTTCTAGAAAGCCAGCTGGATCCATCAAATTGTTTGGGCATTCGGGATTTTGCTGAGACACACAATTGTGTTGATCTAATGCAAGCTGCAGAGGTCTTCAGCCAGAAACATTTTCCAGAGGTGGTTCAGCATGAAGAGTTTATCCTCTTAAATCAAGAAGAGGTTGAAAAGCTCATCAAGTGTGATGAAATTCAGGTAAAACCTGAAAAATGCCATTACTGTGCAAAGCGTTGAAATAGAACGTTGAAACCAGTCAGGAATTAGTCCATACTGCTAGGGTGGAATTCTCACAGAGTTCCTGAATCTGAATTTCAGTTCCCAAGAAGCTCCTTGTAGTTCTTTACTGTGTAATCTAAAATTAATCAGTAGCAGGTTGCTTCCCTGTAAGAATTTGTTGTCACACAAGTTTTTCTTGTGAGTAAAAGAATTGCAGTTAGTTACCTCTGCAGAGTTCTCATTCTCTTGTCTCCTCCTTTCTCTGGATTTGCTTTCAGAAGTTACAAAGACAAGCTCTCAATGCTTACATTTCAGAAATACCCCCAAGACTTTTAACTTCTATTTGTAGACCTTTGCATGTCACTCAGCAGCACAAGGAACACGTGTGTCACCCCAGGCATTTGGGGGTCCTCTGCATGGTGCTGTGGGGTAGCCCAAATCTTTGAGGAGCTGTGTGCAGACTGAGTTCCCTCAAGGTTGGTTTCTGGAGAATTTGCTGTTTGGTAGGAACCTACCAAACACTTTTTTCCAAGTTCTGTATGAGTAAGCTGAACATTCCTTAGTAGTGGGGAAGGACTCGATTGTTTTATTGAGATGGACTTTGTCAAGAGTTGGCATTCACTTCAGATCTAGAAGAAGTGATTGAAGCAGTCAGCATTCAGAGACCGTAGTAACATGGACTCTTAGAAACAAAACAATGTGAGTGGCAGCTTTGGTAGAATCCATGGAAGGCCAACATAGGGGTAGTCAGAGGAGAATTCTTGATGTCTGCCTTGAAAAGTCTGCCTTGGAGGTGGCCTTCAGCCAAGCCAGCATTCTCTTGTTAATCGGCCAGCCTGAGAAAAAGCATATGAGACAGCAGTGAAAGACCCTGCACAGGCCAAGATCAGCAGCGGACAAAGGCTGTGTGTGGTTTCTTAACAAGCCACAGCTTTAATGCTGTGAGAGTTTTTAGTTTATGTGGGTTATGGCGAGTGCTGACAGAATGCTTCTGCCACTGAAGAGGAAATAATGAAGAACTTGAGAATGGCCCAGGCAAACAAATTGGATTATCCTCACACTGAATTCAAATCCATTATGGATTGGAAGGGCTGGTTCAGGCCTTGAAAACACGAGGTGAGGCTCCTTGTTATACCTTAAGACAAAGAAGGGAGCAAATCCAGCTGTTGCTCTGCAGAGGTTTAGTGTTGCAGCAGAGGGCACAGAGGGAGCACCATTGAAAAATCCCCTGGGAATTCAGGAAGTGCAAAGGCAGGTCTCACTGCAGTGCTGCTCCTTGTTTATTGGAAATGAGAAGTTATTTCATGAGCAACAAAAATGTTAAAGATATCAGAGGGATATCAGAGTCAGTTTGGGAGGGAATGAAGTGATGTGTGATTATCATGTTTAAGGAAAAGGTGGGGAAAATTTGAAACAGTCGAGTATTCTGCTCTCTTTTTGTGAGCTTTGCTTACCCACTCCCTGTAATTCAAATAGAAAGAGGCCATTTCAAATTACACATATAAACCAGTGGCTCGGAAGAATTACCTCATGTGCTTAACCTCTCTGGTGCCCTGCTTCAGAACACTCTGCAACACACAGCTCTAAACTGAACTTCCAAGTGGACCAATCACACATTTGTAAGACTCAACCCTCTTACTACACTGCCTCGTTTTGTGTTCATATTTAATAACAGCAGTCCTCACAATAATAAATTCATCTCTGATTTGCCTTTAGGTTGGATGATCTGAAGACATGCAAAAAGAAAACCAAGCCTAGATAATTAATATTGTAGAGCTTTTCAGCATTTTTTCTTCTGGTGATCATAGATGTCCAAAGTGCCTGAGGTTCTCTACAAGTACCAAATGTGGATGTTTAGTCAGTGTAATCTCTGGAAGTGGTATAAGCACCTGCATGTGCTGGTCCTAACTGGAAAAATAAGCTAGTCATAAAATGAAACAAAGCAGTTGGGATGAACAGTAACAGTCATGCCTGGGGTTCTCTGAAATCCAGTTGTTTGTAGTTTCTTAAATGTTAATAGAAGTTTAAAAACCTTAAACATGCCTGCTGTGGCTTGGGTGTTAAAGGGGCAGTGCATGGGCATGGGGCTGCAGGGGTGAGACTCTGCTCTGGAAAAATGAAATGTGATTCAAGTCACCTTTATGATGATATTTGCGTTTTGCAGGACTAACTCTGGCTCCACTGAGAAGTTGGGGAGCTGCCCTGCTAGTTCCCACCTGCCACTGTGCTTTCAACAGTGGTAGCTCCCAGCTTCTGGCTCTGTTGCACACCATAAAGCTCACTCATGCTGCCAGCTGTTTATCTCAGCCATCAGGAAAACACAAAATGCAGTTTAAAAGAAGAAGGGCACTTCATAGTGCTTGTAAATATAGCTCATGGGAGTTTCCCTCACAGACTCTTACTTGAAAAATCCTGCTCTCTTGTCAGCCACCTGAAGTTGTCTGTTCCACGGCAGTAGCTGAAATACCATGCTCCCACTGCTCAATGTGTGCCTTCTCTTTCCAGGTGGATTCTGAAGAGCCAGTTTTTGAGGCTGTTATAAACTGGGTGAAGCACTCAAAAAAAGAACGGGAAGCATCGCTGCCCAAGCTGCTGCAGTACGTGCGCATGCCACTTCTCACCCCCCGCTACATCACCGATGTCATCGACACCGAGGTACCCAGGAATGCACAGCAGCGGGGGGCAGTGTCTGGGTGTGATTGCTATGCTTCCATCCTAACAGAACTTGTTAGAAGCTGCTGTCTCTGCTGATGCTTTTTGATTGTGACACTGGAGCTGCTGTCCCTGTTCAGCTGAAGTGACACTGCTTTACTCAGGAATAGTCAGCTGTGCCAGTAGTTACAGCATCCTGTGTTTCAGCAGCAAGGATGCTTCTTCCAGAGCAATCAGTCATTTGTCTCCTTCTGTTGTCAAGCGCTAGTTTCCGTCTTTTGGCTGTAAGCAGTGGCAGACCTTCTCTAGGCTCAACACTGCTGGCAAGTGACCCTGGGCAGGAAGTGCCTCCTCAGAAGCTGGTTTAGGTGCAGAGGGCAAGCATGGACCTTTGAATGAGAAGACGGGCAGGTTCAGGGCCAACACACAGCTAAGAGCTGCATCATGTAGTGCTTCTTTGTGGGGCTGGGGTGTTGCAGAGGCAAACCAAAATGTGGATGATGACACATGGTAATGGATGTCTTGCAGTGAAAATTAATTCGAGACAGGAGGTGAAGCTGACAGGAAGGTTTGACAGGAAGGCACAGAGACGTTCAGACCAGCATTCTGGTTTGGTGGCGATGTGAGGTAATTGAGTGCTTACTAGTCCTTGTCACCTGACAACTGCTAATTGCTGAGTGGCTTCACTACACCAGCTGATTCAGCAATGTTTATCTGTTTTGTGATGTAACTGCTTTGTACAGATGTTCTTAAATCAAGCAGTGAAGTTGTGCCACTGTTAAAATGTGTTAGTCAGAATTTTATGGCACAGTTTAAACGGAAATTGAAGCTGAGGTGAAAGGGACTGGTAGCTAACAATTAGACTGGTTCCAAAACCAGCCTGAGACAGTGTGTGTACACGCCTCAGCTCTCACAGCAACAGCCTCTTTGGTCTGCAGGTGGCACACACTGGTGGGACATCATCCTGGGGCAGCATAGTGTTGGTCACCTGCTCTGAACCCTGGCTGTCTTGCATGAGCACCAAGAATTTGGAAAAACAAATCACAACACTATAGAGCATCACGCACCCAAAGAGAACCAACCACTGCACACTCAGAGTAGGCTGGTCCAGGCTCAACCAGGGAGGGAAGTTACCCAGCATTATGCAAGGGGGAGGTGGCGCTGTCCTGGGGCTGCATTGTCCCCAGTTCTTTCAAAGAAGATGTTACTGCTTCTGTTGTCTCTTACAGCTCTGTGTCCTGTGGACACACAGACCAAGCTAATAAATGCAGCTGAACTGATTTCCAGTGTAGTTTCCCTGCCAGTCCCCCTACTCAGACATTCTTGTGCTTGTGAAATGTTGCAGAAATGGTTTTGCCATAGCTTTGCAATATAATTGTGATCATTACAGAACCTGCAGCTCTAGACTTTGTGTGAGAGCTTGGCCATATCTTTCCAGCTGCAGTTCAGCCTTGCATTTCCTCGTGTGCAGTATCTGAACTGACAGCTTCCACACGTTATTTTTAAGCTGTCTGAACTGCTGAGGATTGCCTTTAGGACAGTTCTTTCGGATTTTAAAATACATTGTATGTCCCAGTGACTTGTGTTTCTCCTCAGCCTTTTATTCGATGCAGTCTGCAGTGCAGAGACCTCGTAGATGAAGCTAAGAAATTTCATCTTCGGCCTGAGCTCCGGAGTCAGATGCAAGGACCCAGGACAAGAGCACGTCTAGGTAAGCAGCAGAGGGAAGGACACTGAAAACATCTGAGGCACTGGCACATGATGAGTTACACACCACGCCTAGTGCCTTGTAGTTGTGCTGAAGCACTTCACAGGAGTGACTTGTCAATCCACAGTCCCCAGTGGCCCAGAAAGGGGACTGTATTTTAATACCTTTTTTTTTACAGCACATTTACTGGCAATATGGGGACTAGTTGGTTGCCTTTAAGGCCGGGTGGCTATTCCTCACATTGTCTTTGGACTGTCTCGCTCAGGAGTGTCTCTGCCATGACTTCATCACAGACACACTGCTGGGGGTGCCAGCCATGACCACTCCTCTGGCAAGCAGATCTCCCTGCATGTTCTCTGGTGAAGAGGAGCCCTGAAAAGCCCTTTATGGCCATTTCTTGTTCGTAACACTGATTTAGGGTGCAGAAAGCAGTTTAACCACTAAAGGAGCAGGGCAAATTGGATTTGTCAGAGAGACATACTAATTAAGCTTTGCTGGCCTGACGGAGCGTTGTTATGGTGTGCTTTGACTCAAGCATACTCCCGGCCACGACGTGTCTCTGGTTTTTGTGGTAACATCCTACATCAGTTTCAGGGACATTGCAACTCAGCCTCTCCTTTTGGAAAGATGCCTTTCATTTTGCTCTTAGTGGAAATGCTTTGCCTAGAAAATAGTTCTGTGTTTGATTTTACGGGTAAAAACTGTGCACTCGAGTTCTTCTGGATCCAGCCCTACCTTTTTTAATTAATTCAAAGCCATCTGCTGCCAACAATGCCCTTACTGTGTGCCCCGTAGAACTATGAGCAAGTTGTGTATTGGCTTTGCAGGGGATAAACCGTAACCGTTGCACTTTTAGCTGGTATAGTGGACAGGAAGCTTTCCGAGATGTTGGACCTATTTTGTGAATCCTTCCCAGTTATTTTTTATACTGCTTTCCCTTCTCTAAAGTGGCAGCTGTTCTGCTTTGTGACAGACAGGGTCTTAAGAAATCTTTGTTGCTTGGTGTTCACTCCTGCAGTGAAAAACTGGACAGCCTCGATTACACAGAGGGTCCCAGGGGATGCTCATCTGTCTTTCAGCCTGTCTTCAAGTCAGTCATTACTTGGGAAGTTAAAACTCTTCAGGTCACAGGTGTTAAACAACAGTCATGGAGAACATAAGAAAAACTAAACCATCTCATAGAATAGGAAGTAAAAGGAAGGCAGCTTTGAAATCAAATACACTGAACTTGAGAGACAGCTCCTGGGAGATGTTTCATTACTGTGTCAGCCTGCAGTCAGTCTGACTTGTTTCTTGGGGAAGTGGTGAACAAAAGTGGTGTAGATGTCTCTGGGCCTGCAGAGACCCAAACAAGGGGAGAAAGTCCTGTTCTATGAGGAGGCTTCAGGGTCAAACCTCCTTCAGCTTTCGTGAGGTAGTAAAAGGTTTGTGAGAAATTTGCAGGAAGAGTAGAAAGGAAATACAAACAAATCAGTTCCAGCACCTGAGGTAGTCAGCTTGTCTTGTCAAAATGCCTGGAATGTCAGAAGGAACAGTCCTCTAGCAGACAGCTCCTGGCAGCTGAGTTAGTTACACTGCCATCCACCCTGAAAGAGTTTGTCTTCTTCCCCACTGAGGACAGAGTCCATGTGCCTGTAGTTAGACTAGGTGCTTGCTCTGGAGCACTGATGAAAATGGGGATTTACAGGCAGCTTGTTGCACCAAGGAAGGCTCGGTGCTTCACTGGTTTATTGCCTTCAGATGATACTTTGGTTGTGAAGGGATTGACTTGACTGCTGTCCCTCTTTGCTCTAGGAGCTAATGAAGTCCTGCTTGTGATCGGCGGCTTTGGTAGCCAGCAGTCACCTATTGACGTGGTGGAGAAATACGACCCGAAGACTCAGGAGTGGAGTTTCTTGCCAGTAAGGGCCCACTTTTGACCTCTCTTGGGTTGTCCAGGTTGCAATCAAATACTGATCCTGTGGCATCAGCTCTATACCATTTGTCTTTGAACTGTCCTCTGTCTTCTGCTTAGAGTTCCTGGCAGATATTATTTAGGGTTGCTGAGATTTACACAGGGGATGCTGAAACTGCTTCACATTTGCAGGTTTGCTAAGCAAGCTCTGTATAAGAGGCAGTTGTCATATTTCTAGTCAGCTGAGCCTGCAGAGACCCACATCCTTGTTGTGGGAGGGAGAGCTAATGTTTGTTATTGAAGGGGTGAGTTAAACTTTCGAGGTTAGTGATGATAACTGGAATGTCAGTAGGAACAGCAGAGCCTGTCCTGCTCTTGGACAGGCTACAGGAGCTCTCCAGTTTCAGCATTTCTGAGCATAACAGGAGAGAGTAAGGATGAGAGCATTCCGGCACCAAGGATTACTTGGTACCACATGGTGTCCCAAAATTCTCTTACTTTTTGGTGGCTATAAATGTCAGGCATTTTCAGCATCCCTTTGACACTCTCTGCAGGGAGCTGTGGGGAGGCACGCAAACCCCTGAGATACATCAGTGATTCAGGAACAGCATAAGTGACATTCAATGCGAAATATTTTGGTGCAAGGAGATTTGGCCATGAGAAGAGATGGGGGCAGAGAGAGTGTGGAGGAAGGCAGAGATAGTCAATAGGGCTTTATCCTTTCAGTTGATCATGCTATTTGCCTCAGTGGCAGTGAACCACTCCCTGGAGGACCAGCAGAGGAAGGTGAAAGAACACCAGCTAGGCTCTGTGCATCACTGTTATTTGCCTTCCTTGACTCTTTTACTCTTTTCCTGTTTCAGAGTATCACCCGTAAAAGACGTTACGTCGCTACGGTGTCCCTGCACGATCGGATCTACGTGATAGGGGGCTATGAC
Source organism: Upupa epops (assembly GCA_013397515.1). NCBI lineage: Eukaryota > Metazoa > Chordata > Aves > Bucerotiformes > Upupidae > Upupa > Upupa epops. The sequence continues at coordinate 301,302 of VZRI01010086.1, read as the reverse complement.
GGTCGCTCGCGTCTCAGCTCAGTGGAGTGCTTGGATTATACATCAGATGAGGATGGGATCTGGTACTCTGTGGCTCCAATGAATGTCCGGCGAGGCCTGGCAGGAGCCACAACCCTTGGAGGTAGGTTCTTGTCACTGTACCAGTAGTGCAGTACAGCCTGTCCAGTTGGTGTCCTGAAATGCCTTGAGCTGTATGTGCAGAATGGGATGTTCTGAAGGAGGAGGCAGGTCAGAAATTCTGCCTGCTCATCATTCAGATGCAGCAGTGGAAACTTGCCCACATATTCTGAGAGGAGATCTGCCTCTGCATTGTTCTTGAGGCATGTGTCTGTGCACTGAGGGGACAGAATAATAGGAGAAGTTACAGAGTGGGAAGTTGTTGGGGTGGTGACGTGGTGCTGCTTACTGAGCACAGGCCACCGAGTACAGCAGTAAGCTTCCAGTACTGCGGAGAGGCTGAGGCTGGAGCATATACAGAGAAGGATTCTTAGCGCACATTTAGAAGGAGAAAACTACCTGCCTGAGCAAAGCAGAACTCTTCAGCTTGCTTGTGCAGGCAAATCAAAGGCCAAGAGGGAAAATAGTTATACTCTTTGAGTGTAACTTGGCATAATAAGGAAATGGGCAATTTCAGAACTGAATCAGAACAAATGGTTATAAACAGGCCAAGAAAATGTTGTTTTCTAGTCATTGAAATAGCAGTTGCTCTAGTGAGTACTCTGCTTTAATGCTTATATCAGAATATGTTCCAAATAATTCATACTGTGCTGGTGTTACTCATTTAGATGTTAGTCTGTTGTAGTGAAAACTCTGTTATAAATGCACTGCTTTCCAGATGACACATTGTGGAAGCGATGGATGAAATAGGTTCTCCAGTACAAGGGACTGATTTGGATGATCCAGAAGTTTTTTCTCCTTCACCCCCTGTGTGTTTAGTACCCTGTCAGTATTTGCTCTGGGGGGAGTGCAGCCACACCACTACTGATAGGCAGGCCCTGGGCATGGCAGTGTTGCAGTAGCATCTGCATTGCAGAAAACAATGGTTGGGTTGTGTTTGTTATCTTTCATCTGTCAGCAAGAAGCAGATTTAAGAGCCAGATGGGCTTTATGTTTGTTTTGGTTTTTGGGTCTGTGTGCAGATAGTGAGCTGAATGAGGAGATGAAGACACTGGGTTTGTCTTGTCTCCAAGTGTGCCAAGATCTGTAGCTGTTCCTGAATTTTGCAGTCCAGCTGTAGTTTTGCTCCATCTGTGTGGGATTTCTTGCTCAATGCATGTGCTTCAAACTTGACTCGCTGAGTCTGACCTCTCTCTAATGCTGCAGACATGATATATGTTTCCGGAGGGTTTGATGGAAGCCGACGTCACACCAGCATGGAACGATATGACCCAAACATTGATCAGTGGAGTATGCTGGGAGACATGCAGACAGCACGAGAAGGAGCAGGGCTTGTTGTAGCAAATGGGGTTATCTACTGCCTCGGTAGGTACCACGAGGACCTTGGGGAGGATTGCAAACACTTGCTCTTTACAGAAGTGACCGTGCAGATGCTGTCTGTGGGGGACACTGGTTATGTCATGTCCAGGTTAGAGGAGAACATTTAATTTCACTGCACCAGAATGTGCCTGGGCTCACCATTACCATCACAATGGCCTGGGCCAGAGCTGCCACTGAACTGTCAGAAGTAAATCAGACACAATGAGCCAGCATTTCAGGGACAGCTGAAGTGCAGAGGTGAGCAGTGCCAGCTGAGGTTTGTGTGTCCTAGGCAGTAGCTACAGTGCTCTAGAGCTGAAGGAGCTATAGGACAGAGTGCATGTGCTCCACACAGAGCAGTGGTTGCTGCAGTGCTTTTGAGCCATGTGTTTTCCAGCTGCTTTTCATAGCACTTGTTTAAAGCTTAGAGGCTCACGGCAGCTGCCAGTACAATGACAGCACTAGGGCAAATCACCCAGAAGGCATCATTAAATTTGTGCTATAGAGACACCTTTTGGGCCCTACTGCTTCACTTGCAGTCCTGTTCCTGGGAAGTCACCGGATTTCATTTCTGTCTCACTCCCTCCTCTTCCTTAAGCTGTCCCCAAGGCTGATGCCATGATGCTGCTTCTTTGCTAATGCTGCACAGTCAGATTTCTTGGAATCTTCAAGACACCCCAGTTAACACTCGGGGCAGCTCACAGCATTGGCTGGTGGTTGTGGGCTGAAACACATAGACCCTGAACACACAGACCCTGAGCTAGCACCAGGTCTGGAGCTGACATCTGCTTTGGCACCACAGCATCAGCCTTGGCATCTGCATGCTTAGAGGCAGGTGTGGACAGCACAGTGCTAACCCAGTTGTAGCAGTCAGAGAGGTGATGCTTCTTTCCACACAGGAAACATTTTCCAGAGGTCAGACTCATGTTCTGTTCCTGTGCTTTGCAGGTGGCTATGATGGGCTGAACATACTGAATTCTGTAGAGAGGTACGATCCCCACACTGGACACTGGACAAATGTTACCCCAATGGCCACTAAACGCTCAGGTAAGAGCCTGCAGTGCCTTGAGGTCACAGTGTTCTCGACTGCAGTGAGGACAGTCACAGCTGGCTTCTGCCTGCTGCCTTGGGGGATGTTGATTCTCCCTGGCAGGTGGCTTGGCTTTGAGAAGGGATGATTTTAAGACATGCTTACTTAACTTCCAAAGAGAAAGATTGATTTTCACCATGCCTGATGTCCCTATCCCGTGCTGAGATGTGCACAGCAGCATAGAGCTGGGATTATAGGTTACAGGGAAGAAGATGAAGTACTGTATGACATGGAACTCAAAGCAGGGCTTGGCTTGGCAAAGAGCTGACAGGTGTCAGACTACAGCCCAAGAACACAGCAAAAGAATAGGACAGTTTGCTGTGTCAGTGCTCATGAGCTGCCCAGGGCACAGCAGAGACAGGAGCATGGTGTCCGGCTGCTCCTGCACCTCACCATGTTTCCTCAGACACTGACCTCAGCTCTTCAGGCAGCACTAACACGGGAAGCAGCCAGGGCAGGGTCATGCTGCAACAGCCTTGACACTAAGGACTTGCAACATGGTGCTGCACAGGAATTGCTTCCCACTGCTCTTGTCTTTCCTGGTTGGCCTTCTAAGTCCGGCAGCTGTATCTAGGAGAAAAATGCCATTTAAATTTTACTTGTGGAGTAACTTTCTGTCTTAGCTCTTCTTCTTCAAAGTGAGGGTAATGGAGCATTGGAACAGGCTGCCCCGGGGGGTTGTGGAGTCTCCTTTTCTGGAGATGTTCCAGACCTGCCTGGATCTGTTCCTGTGCATCTTGGTCTAGGTGATCCTGCTGTGGCAGGGGGATTGGACTGGATGATCTTTTGAGGTCCCTTCCGATCCCTAATGATTCTATGATTCCTTCCAGTCTCAGAGGAGTTTCCATAGGGCTCATGCAGCTTTAGTGTTGGCCCTCTCCTATTGCCCTGTGCTTTAGGCTGCCTCCCTACACATTTGTGGCCATGTTAACAAGCAGCACAGCTGCATGTGGATGGGAAAGAGGCTCAGTGCTTCCACAGCTTTGTGGTTCTTGATGGAGTAGTTCTGTTGTGCCTATGGGCTCCCATTCAAAACTGGTTTTGAAGTTGCTTTTGTTCTAAGTTCAGTAACTGTTCTTTGCAATTAGCCTGGGCAGCAGTGTCTGTTTTCTGCTGTACACGTCCTGTGTAGGAACACGTGCTGGCTACTCAATTAAAGCTGTGCTTTGTCTGCATACATTTATGCTTTCTGGAGCTTGCAGTGGCATTCACCGAAACCCCAAGCTTCTAAGTATTTGCTGCAGTGACGGCGCTGCTTCTTTCCAACAGGGTTGGAAAGTATTTCCCAAGAATGGATTAAATTTAGAAGTTGGTCCCTTTCCACATCTGGCAATACCCCACGCTCAAACACATGATAAAACATGGGTTTTCCTATATCAGAGGCAGCACACAAGGTGCTGAGCTGCTAGAACAGGTTGACAAAGGAAGTAGTGGCTGCTCCATCCCTGGAATTATTCAAGGCTGGGTTGGATGGGGCCCTGAGTAACTTGATCTGTGCAGGGAGTTTGGAACTTTAAGGTCCCTACCAACTCTGCCCATTCAGTGATTGTATCTTAAGAAAACTTTCCCCAGGGGGGCTGGTAAGTGCTCCTGAGAAGGTGGCTTCAGGTGAGATCAGAAGCAAAGAGTTCAAGTGAAAAGCCTTTTATGAGAAGAGTTTCCTGGGGCTTTGTGGCTTCTCACAAGACTTGGAGGCTTTTGGGTAGCGGTGCCTCAGTAGCGGTGCCTCAGGTCACAGAGCAGACTTCCAGGGCCACAAGCAAGCAGGAACATTGGGAGTCTCAGACAGGTCCCTTCCTCAGTACCATGACCTAGAGCACCAAGATCTGAAACAGGGATTTGCTTAAGAATGTTTTTCCGCCCAGTTTTTTTGCTGCCACCCCACAGTACTAGGATTTTAGTTGCCAGTTGCACTTTTGCTCCAAGGTTTTGACACTCTTTCTAGAGCACGTAGATCTTCCCATTCTAAGATCAGGACTAAAATAACCTTGCCTTTATTCACAGAGATTGTCTTCTTGTCTTTCTTCATCTCTCAGGACGGATTCTGGAGGTGGGGAACCCATCAGAAGCATTGATGATGTGATATGGTCAGACTTCGCCAATTAGACCTTGATCTGGCCTCTCTTCTCAGCCAGAGTCCTCAAAGGAGCTGTCTGAGAGCCATTGCTAGCCATGTGGCAGCAGCTTGCTCAGCAAGCAAGGCTGCATTTAAATAGAACAGTCCCTTACACTCTGTTATTAAAAGAAGCACAAGTGGCCAAGAGCTGCCAGGTGACTGGCTTGTTTCCTTCAGGATTTTCATCACAGAGATAGTTCCATAGTGATGGAACTGGCTGTTGCCTGACAAGGTTCACTTTGCCCTTGAGATGTAGCAGCAGCTGTTGGCAAGAGCATCTCAGGCCACTGTACATTACCTTCCTGCAGTTTACTGCTGTTACCATAAATTTCTGCTTGGGGCAACTTCCTGATCACTTTCACTGTGAGAACAGCTGTTCAGACAGATGCTTCAGGGACTTAGGCCTCTGTGACTGAGCAGTGGGCACCAGTTTTCATTTCTGTGCCTCCCAGAGGAGTGTGGTCAAAGAAATCCCACCTCCAGCTTCATGTGGGAGCACTGTCATTCTCCTTGCTATAGCCAGCAGCTGGGTGACACCAAGGAACCCGAAACACCAGAGGAACCCATCTCTGCAGTGACAGTCCCAGCTGCTACCTGTCAGCAGAGCAAGCCTTGTGTGGGTCTGTTCAGGGCATCAGGTTGTCTCTCAGCTAAGGTGAACGTCCCATATTAGTGCTGTTCTAGCTGCAGCATGGCTGAGTTGCCCTTTGCCGGAGACTCAGCAGCATTTGATAGAGCTACAGGTTTTCATGTGTGATGTTGAAGACAGCAACAGAAGACACTGGGCTGTGACAGCTCTTTGTGGAGGATGTTTTAGCACTAGAAAATATCCCCTGGAAAAGGAGGATCTGACATTTATCAGCCTTGTCACAACAAACTCCGGGCATGGTGCTGAAGGTGTCACTCATGGGCATAACTGTACCCTCTTCTCTGTCTGTAGGAGCTGGAGTGGCTCTGCTGAATGACCATATCTATGTGGTTGGTGGGTTTGACGGGACGGCCCATCTCTCCTCGGTGGAAGCCTACAATATTCGCACTGATTCCTGGACAACTGTAACAAGCATGACAACTCCCCGCTGCTATGTGGGAGCCACTGTGCTGCGGGGGAGGCTCTATGCTATCGCTGGGTAAGCAGAGTGAGACGTCCTGCATGTCTCTCTGTGCTGTAACGGGCAAGTTGAGGTGATGCAGGCTGCTGCCCTGTTTCAGGTGGCCTGTCCTCACATTTACATTCCAAGATTTATGAGAGGAGACAGCCCAGAGTCACCATACCCAACCTGAATAAGCACTATGATGGGGCAGGGCCAGGGCAGGCAGGAGAGCAGCTGCAGAACAGCAGAAGGGAGCCTAATGCAGCAGGTTCATTTTGGGCTGTTCCTGCTGTTCACAGGTGTCCAGCGCCCCAGGAAAGGCTCTGAACACTTCCACCTCTTCCCTCAGCCACATTCCTCACCTGTGGCTTTCTGTCCTTTCAGATACGATGGCAACTCACTGCTGAGCAGCATTGAGTGCTATGATCCCATCATGGACAGCTGGGAAGTAGTGACCTCCCTGGGGATGCAGCGCTGTGACGCTGGAGTCTGCGTCCTTCGGGAGAAGTGATCTGGAGGGAACTGAGAACATTCTGAAAAGTCTCGGCTGTTCCTAAGAGTTGTGGATGCTGTGAAAATAGGCACCAGAACAGCAGCAGCTTTCTGTGCTGCTTTTGACTAGAGCATGTGCATAAACGTGTTGTCTCAGTAGTCATTTGAAATCGGGGACTCTGGGTGAAGCTGGAGAAAAGGTGGTGAAGCAGGTCAGGAAAAGCTGCATTCTCTGCAGTTCCTGTGGCTAAGTCCCTTGGCAAAGCAGAGATGCTCCCAGCCTTGGCATCTGACAGCCTGCTGAAAGCTTCCAGGGACATGTGTCCTCAGCCACCACAGGACCAGATAGGTCCTCTGGTTGCTGTCAGCCATGTGGATGTGTGAGGCTAAATCCAGCTGCTCTTCATGTTCAAGCTTCAAATCAACTTGTAAATACTGAATGTTTAAACGTGCTCCTCAAGCACACGTCAGTGCAGAGCCAAATCAAGTGAGCATGTGCAAGGGGGGTCCTGCACTGTAGCTGCATCTGCTGGATCCTCATGGGTCTGTACACAAAAGGAGTCACAGGTTAAAGCTGTCAACTACTGAGACCCAGAAGCCTGAGGCTATGGGGGCAGAGGGCAGGGGACAAGCTCTTTACCTGGTGGAGCAGCAGGTCTACAGTGTTCATGTTCTGATGAGGGGGCTCAACAAGGTTCATCCCATTGTATTTCCCTCAAAAGGCTTGACAGAGCCAACTGCAAAGGAGCTGTGCTGTGATGGGGCAGCAGTATGAGCAGGTTACCTTGCAGGGGCTGAGGCCCTGACAGCAGGGACACAACAACTGTGTCCTTGCTGGTGAGTGTTGGGGTTGAGCTGTGGACAGACCTCGTCCCACTCACCTTAGCCTTATGGTCAAGTTCATTCTGTCTGGTTTTTTTTTTATCAAGGATTTTTCTGCATCCAGAGTCATTTTGGAGTGACCTCCAGGCCTCTGTTTTGCCCATTGCTCTAAGGTGTTTGCTCCCCATCCTCTCACACCAGCTAATCCTCTGCCTGCTGCATGAGCGCCAGCTGAGAACCTTTTCACTGGAGCGCTCTCTCCTCAGCATGTCTCCTGCCTCACTGTTTCTGGGAGCACAAGCTCTCTGCTACCACCCCACTGTGCCTGGGCTCCATGTAGTGCCGCTCATTGAGCTTCCTGCTGACTCTGTGCTTGGGGAACAGGGTGGGATCAGGGATGTGGTAGCATGACTTAATAATGCACTTTCAGCCAGCACTCTGACCTTCTGCATTTGTTTCTATCACACAAGTGTTCTGTGGTTTTGTTTCCTATGTTTATTTTTTAATGAAAATATAAAGAATAAAGTATTTCCTGAGCCAGAGGGAATTTAATTTCTGTTTTTTACCTTCAGGACATTTGTCTGACTGCTGTGAGAAGGGTATGTGCAAACCTCTTGTTAAACCAGGCAGCTGCTACCAGCTTTGCCTCTCACTTCTGTGTCAGTGTGGTGTGAAAAATAACTGCTCTGACTCTGGAGATCCAGAGCACAAAACTCTGTTAGGCTGAAGGACTGGCTAACTGAGGGGAAATTTGTTGTAAGGTCTGCTTGAGAAGAGTGTGACAGCTGTGATAAGGAAAAGATTCTGATAATTTCTGCCAGTGATGGGATGGGTGAGGGGTAACAGCCTCAAACTCAAAGAGATTAGCATGAGGAAGACATTCCTCCTTGTGAGGGGATGGGGCCATGGAACAGATTGCCCAGGGAGGTTGTGGCTGGAAGTATCTAAGGCCAGGTTGGATGGGGCTCTGGGCAACTTAGTCTGGTAAGAGGTGTTTGTGCCCACAACAGGGAGTTGGAGCTGGATGATCTTTTAAGGTCCCTTCCAGCCCAAACCAGTCCATAACTCTGTGACAGATCCATAGTTGCAAAAAGTAACAGCTCATTTGTCCCCCATGGAAGGATGGGATGAATAGAGCCCAGTATGAATTTGTCTGACCATGGTGTGGTTACAAGTCATCTGCCTGGTTTCCATCTCAAAAATCAGTTGATTGCAAAGCAAGTGGCAACATCCTGCTCTGCAGCCTGCAATGGTTCTGGGCACTTGTCACACTACCAGGCCAGTAGCCAAAGCTAGCATTTCAAGTAGCTTTTGACACATGTCCCTCAGGGTGAACTCATCACAGTGAGATGTGAAGAACCAAAACAGTAAAGTTCCATTTGGGGGCTTCCCAAGGAAGGACTCCCTGGTGTCCTACGTGGACCTGCCTTACCTTGGGCATCCTGAACTCCCATAGAGCTGTGCATGTGGAGGACAAGTTTCCTGGCTACTGATTCCAGAGCTGCTGGTGGCTTCTTTCCATACCAGCCCTGATCTCCTGCAAAGGCTTCACATAGAATCTGGCTCCAGAAGTGACTGCTGCTGAAAAAGGTTGGGTCCAGTGAGTGGTTTTGCTGAAGTACAGTAGACTGAAACAGCAGCACTGGGACTAGGTCACAGCAAGACATGGTCCTGTTCAGAAAGGCCAGAGGCTGCCTTCCTAGGACAAGATGTACTGGAGGGTTTAAAGAGAAACCTGCATTTCCAGCTAGATAACAAACAGTAAAAATCTTCCTGTCAGTCTGCATCTGTGTGCAGCTGGAGACAGAAAGCTTACAGCTGCTGTCAAAGGTAAAACAAAGGATCAGAATGTTATGCTTGGAAGGGAGTTGGTACTGATTCAAAATGTACGACTGAAATGCAAAAATGTCAAGTTAATAATGAATTTTCAATGACAGACAGCTCCCACACAAGTATTTTGTTATGAATCAGCAAAGATCCCATGAGGAGATTTATTATCTATTTCTTGAGAAGTTCCAGAGGACTGTAACAAAGAGAGGCCCCACACCACAGCCAGTCCTGACCAACCTGCACCATCAGCTTGGAGGCATCAGCAAAGCGTTCCTGCTGCTCCACCCAGTTATGAGGGCAGTGGATCCTGACAGGAAAGTTTTGTTTAGAATCAATTTGACTAAGAGGAGTTGGCAAGGTAAATGTTGATGGCTGAATAAGAACCAGCGTGTGCCCAGGTGGCCAAGATCAATAGGATCCTCGCTGGTGTCAGCACTGGGGTGGCCAGCAGTACCAGGGTGGGGATCATCTACCTTTGCTGGGCCACTCCCTCAGTGCCAGAAGGACAGGGAAGGTCTGGAGTGGGAGCAGAAAAGGGCTAGAGGTCTGGGAAAGGGGCTGGAGCAGCAGTGCTGTGAGGAGCGACTGAGGGAACTGGGGCGGGTTGAACCGGAGAGAAGGAGGCCCCTAGCCCTGCAGGTATTTAAAAGGACCTGTACATGCGCTGAACGACTCGTGTGAGTGGAGACCTGGCCGTGCTGGATGAATGGTTGGACTTAAACGGTCTTTTCCAACCCAAGAGATTCTGTGATAAAAGAATCAGCTTCTGAGTCAGCTTGCCAGGCCCTGCCTCAGGCTGGGGCGAGGGAGAGTAGCTGCTCGCTCCCAGAATCTCGCTCCCCAGGCTCGGAGCTGCCGCTGCGGCCGCCCTGTGAGGGACAAGGGCGGGAGCTGTATCACGGCAGAGATTCCCTGGCTCGGCCTCCTCTGTCGGCTCTAGCGGGCCGAACCACGGCCCAGAGAGGACTGTCGCCGCAGCGCCCGGCCCTCTCCTCCTCTTCTCATTCGTTCTCTCGCCACG
>VZRI01010086.1:249681-286339 GCA_013397515.1 Upupa epops | reverse complement strand
CGGAGTGAAGAGGAAGAAGGTGACATCACTCACTGGACCTTGAGCACAGTCAGTTCCACAGTAATGTCCACAGTCACCAAACCTGCCTTGGAAGGTCTGCAAACAGCAGACTGCAGCGTGAGGTTTGGGAGCAGCTAATGAAGAGCTGCGCAGCTTTTGTGTTAATCACATCTCATAAAAAGGTAGACAGTCCCACAAATGAACAATCTTACACTGCTTTTTGTCTAGCATGTTGAAAACCCTTTCTAGTTGCCTACAGGATCATCTAGGAAGAGAAGGATAAATGAGCCAACATTCAGGTACAGGAATTGCTTAGGAAGACCTGATAATGTTCACCTTGCAGCCCATCGCTAGCCTCAGTAGTCACAGCAGAAACCCTGCAGGTCACTTTAGAATTGATTTGAAAATGGATTCTTCTACATAAATAGCTGCCGAGACCTGTGCCACCCATTCTGTGTTAAGCTGTAGCAAAGGAGGGAACAGCAGTGATCCTGCACCTTTTATGCCAGTTGATTCCACCACTGAATGTGAGGACTGCATGGCAGGACTCAAAACCTCTAGTACTTGGGTCCTTCTCTCAGTGCTGTTCTTGGGTGGGGACAAATAGGAACAGTTTTGACTAATTGCTTCACACTGTGGTTTCAGTACCTGTGCTGGTTGAGTGTTCACAGACCACAGACAAATGTATTCAGGATGGCTACAGACAGATCTTACTCCTTCTTGGGAGACATTCCAAACCCACCTGGACATGTTCCTGTGGGGTCTGCTCTAGGGGATCCTGCTCTAGCAGGGGATGAAGCAAATGGTCTTCAGAGGTCCCTTCCAGTCTGCCAGCAGCCTAGGATTCCACTCTGGAGTATGGAGGCTGGTTCACAGCCAGAGACCATGGTCTGGGCTTATGCTGCCATTGCCACTGTAGTTGCAACTCTGCTCTTTCCCACCCAAACCTTTCCTTGGGGGCAGCTGCTGAACCCTCTGAGGAGATTCTTCAGTTTACTAACTTAGTGTGAAGTGGGTTTTCCTGGATTGCTTGGTTGCCTTAGCTTGCAGCCTGTGTAAGAGTCATGAGAGAAGGCAATGGCAAGTTGAAGGTCTTTCTGGCAGCAGGAGGCTTGAAATCAGCTGAGTTGTCTGGGGTAATTGCCACAAGCTGTGCTGTGCTAAGAGGTCACAGTCTCTTCCTTCCCAAGATGAAGTGCATTTCACTGAAACACATAAGTGAGGTGTGGAACAGGGACTGGAATTCAAAGCTCCCTTTCCCCAGCTCTGCAAGTCAGCATAAAGTTCTTGTGTCTGCAGAACCTACCGTGAAGAGCTCAGCAGAGCTGAACCCACTGAGAAAAAGCAGTGTGCTGGTCCACACACACATTGCTTATTTTCCTGAACCAGCAGCACTACCCAGAAGGACTGTTGCATTGTGAACAGGTTCTGCCACATCAGCACAGGTGGTTTCTCCAATACCTGGTGTTTGGGAGAAGAGGGATATCTGAAATCTTGGGAAAAAGGTAATTTCCCATGCGCAGCTTTACACTCTCTGACAGGAACAAGAGAAGTAGGAGGAAAGGAAAGAATAGAGAGGAAATAGCTACAGGATCCTTCAACAAATGCTTGCCTGCCTCCTGCAAAACCAGGTTAATAAAGGCCAAACCCTAGAACGAAAGGAACATTAAACCACCAAATATTTTGCCTAAAACCACTGAGTATTTTGCAGCTGCTGGGTGACATGGAAGGGAAACCACAGCAGATGAGTGGGACTCAGCATAAAGTGCAGAAACAAAATGAGGGCTATGATGAAGCCAGATTTGTGCTCCTTTAACAACTGGTTTGCATTTCAGCAGAAATACTGTTCTGCTGAGCTGCAGGGCCATCAGATTCCATTAATTGCAGCTTTGCTAGACGTGCAGCTCTCCTGTCAGCAGGATGGCAGCCCAGCAATCCAGATGAAAGATCCTGAGCTGTGGGACTGTCCCTGGGGTGACCAAGAGAAATCTTGAGTGCCTCAACAGGAATGTGCTTCATGGCTTCTGAAAATGGTCTGGCCATGCAAGTGCTTTGCTTCTGAATTGCACTCACTGAGGGAAAGCAAGCAGGTTCCTGGGTCACAAAGGGAACAGATTCCAGCTCCTGAGAGGGAGAAGTAGGCTCTGGAAAAATTTTATCTTTCCTAAAACCAAATTTAGCATGGCACAGTCCAGCCTCAGGGTTGCTGCAGTTCAGCTTTTAAGTGCACATTGAAGAGCTACCAGGGTGGAAACCATTTGTGGCAGCAGTGTATCTCTTGATCATCAAATGGGCACAATCCTAAGGCCTTCAGTTCTCTCTGCTTAAAATACTGTTTGGATACAACTGCTGTATGGTGGAATGCGCAGTTACCCTGCAGTCCTCAGCACCACTGGGTCAGGGCTGTGGCCAGGAGGCATGATGGGAGCCCGTCAGCACAGTTGCTCTGGACTGAGCATGGGTTGGGCAAAGCAGCCACCAGAGGAGGCCAAAGTAAATGAGCTGGAGCCAAGTGGTTCCCAGCAGCCAGCCTTCCCAGGGACAGTATGGTAGCACAGGGCAGTCTGGCTCAAAAAGTCATTCTGGGCCATTTCTGAATGATCTTTTGGGGTCCCTTCCGATCCCTAATGATTCTATGATTTGTGGTGTCAGTAGGGGAGCCACATACCCCTGGGGCAAGAAACCACACTGCAAGAGGTCCTGCATGGATGTGTTTGTCCAACATAGGCTGGGGAGGCAGCAGGGAGAGTGTGTGTATTCAGCTGTGCTTCTGCACCCCCTTTCCTCTTACCTGCCAGGAGCCTCTGAGTTCCCCTGGAGGAAGGAAAGCAGTCACTGGCCTTAATCACTATGCGTGCAGAGGCAGAGCAGCTCGTCTGAGAGCTGCCATTGTTCACACACAGCTAGAAGAGATGCCCTGAAAGCAAGGGAAAATGAGCAAAGCCATGTGAGCACAGGTATCCTTCCCCTCCTGGAACAGCTGGCTCTGCACACTGTCCACAATGCTATTACAGCCTGCTCGTGCCCTGGCAAATGTCCACACTGGAGCTCGCTGTAGAACCGCTGGTTTAGTTGGAATGGACCACGAGGGTGTTGCTTTAGGAACTTGCTGCCTGCTGCCTTCCTGTGGAGGAAGTAGCCTGTGATTCCTGATCTCTAAAACGACTGGAAGAAGGGCTTTGTGTCAAACATGACAGGTCCAAGGGACCAGCACCAAGAGGACGAGGCCAAAAATGCCAGGACTCAGCACTAACACCATAGCCAACTGCTGGAGAAGGGAGCAGCTTCAGGCTTGTGGGAGGGACCTGTCCTGGTGAGGAGTAGCCAGGAGTGAGGGGAGAGCCCATGGTGAGGCAAATTGGTACTGTCCCTCTCCCCCAGGTCCCTGCTGGCATTTTGGGATTTCTCTTGGAAGCCACCATGCTTGCATCCATGTGGCAACTTCTGTGAGCAGGTGGTCACACACTGTTCCCTAATTGGAGAGAGGAGAAGCCACAGTGCCCAGTGCTGCTGTGCGCAGAGCAGCACAGTGTAAAGTGCAGCTTTTACTCTTGCTCTACTTTTTCACATTCCCCATCTTCCCAGCCACATTTATAGTGCTGCTGATCCAGATAAACGCATGTTTAACTGGTGCTGACACAGATTCCAGAGAAGACATTTGACAATGAAGGACATTGGGGTGCTGGTGTGGGTCCAAAGAAGAGCAAGAAAGCTGGTGAAGAGCCTGAAGAACAGGTCTGATGAGGAGCAGCTGATGAAACTGGGGTTGTTTAGGAGAAAAGGAGGCTGAGGAGAAACCATAAGGTTTTACAGCTACCTGAAGGGAGGGTGTAGAGAGGTGGAAATCAGTGTCATCTACCAAGTCACTAGTGATAGGACAAGAGGAAATGGCCTCAAGCTGTGCCAGGCAAAGTTTAGATTGGACATTGGGAAAAAATTCTTAACTGACAGAGTGGTCAGGGGTTGGAACAGGCTACCCAGGGAAAGTGGGGGAGTCGCTGTCACTGGAAGTGTAGATCTGGCACTTGGAAACACGGTTTAGTGGGCAGGGTGGTGTAGGGTTGACAGTTGGACTTGAAGGCTTCTTCCAACCTTAATGATTCTAAAAGAGGTTGTTGCCATATGAAGCTGCATCCTAAGATCAGTGCAGTACTGAACTGGAAGCACTAGTTGCAGGGGATCATGCAATGAAACTGCAAAGTCCTTTGGCCTTGTATACACAGGGACCACCTAGAGCTCTTTGGCCAAGTCAGTACACAAAGGGTGTTTAGCTCTTCACAGAGTCACAGAATAGTTTTTGCTGGAAGAGTCTTGTAAACTCATCAATGGCATTAATCCAGCACTGCCAGGTCAGTGCAATTGGTGGCAGATTTTTATGGCAGAAGATGGAAACTACTCAAAAGAGAAAAGGTCTTGTATGCTCATCTCTGTTCCAGTGCTCTTCTGTGGTAAGGCAGTGTCACCATGAGTTCACTAGAGCTCCCAAATCTGAGATGGTTTGCAGATAAGTTTATGTTTCTACCTGCTTTACTGATCAATAATCGATTGGATTCTCTATGGCACTGCCCTGTACACACTTAGGATAGCAAAAACTAACTCAAATCTGTGACACTTCACCCAAACCATGGTGCCTAACCATCAGTGGCATCTCTGGACTATGGATGTGTCATTTAACCCCATGTGGTTTAACCCCAGCTGGCAACTAGGCACCACACAGCTACTCACTTCCCTACAGTGGAAAGGGGGTTGAATTAGAAGGGTGAAAGTGAACAAAACTCACAGGTTGAGATAAAGACAGTTTAATAACTAAAAAGAAATTGGAAAAAAAAGCCAAAAAACACACAACAAAGAGAGAGGGAAATAACACCCAAAAAAAACCAAGTGATGCAAAAGAAAACAATTACTCACCACCAACTGCCCAATGCCCAGCCAGTCCCAAACAGTCCAACTTCACAACAACCTCCAGCCCTGGTTTTACTGCTGAACACAACGTCATATGGTCTGGAATATCCCTGGGGTCAGCTGCCCTGACTGCACCCCCTCTCAAATTCTGTGCAACCCCAGCCCACCCACTGCCAGGGCAAGGCAAAGAGCAGAAGAGACCTTAATGCTGTCCAAGCGCTGCTCAGCAATAGCTTAAACATCCATTTTTCATCACAGATCTAAAGCATAGCCCCATACAAGCTACCATGAAGTGTGCTCACGGCAGAGCACACTGCTATTCACCCTGCTTGGGAAACCTCCTGTGAACCTACCTTCTGCTACAGCTCTGCCAAGTATCACATAAGTGGATGCCCTTTGGGGTTCCAATGTGGCAAATTAAGCACATCCTTCCCCTTATTTTGACACTCCCTGCAGGTGGAGAATGAGGTATAAACGTGGTCTAATAATGTACCTAGAGATAAGCCTGCTGCACATGGTCAGTGTCAGGAGAGGAATTATTCCTTCCCTGTGTGAACTGCTCTTCCTAAGTCTCCTGAGCTCATTGCTCCAATGTTTAACGATTTCTAGCTCATCTGGCATAAAGAACATTTAGGTCAAATTAATTCAGTCCTGTCTACTTGGACATTTCTGGGCACCCAACAAACTTTTCAAAACCCTTCTGGAGAATCCAGGTCTTCCTATGGAGGTTTGGCCTGAGGACAGTGGATTAAGCATTTCCTCCTGTTGTACCTTCTCCCAGACTGTTCCTCTGTGCTTGAGATAAAACGTATAGGTATATAGGATGGGATAAACATCTTGCCCTGCCACCAAAGTCCTGCAATGTTACTGGTTTCTCACAAGATTTATTCTCAGCAACACATCCCAGCTGTCTGGGTGCGCCTCCACTTGCACAACCTCGCTGCCCTGATGTGAGCAAAGCAGCATCCACCTCTTCTTCTGGGCAGAGCTTGCTGATAACCAGCTCACTAAGGAAATGAAAATGTGCCTTAACTGTACCTTCTGCTGCACCTGGGACACAGGCAGGGAAAGGCCTGTGAATAGAACCACAATAGTTCTGATTTTAAACCCATCTAGTAAAACAGATCATCCTGTCCCAGCTGCCTTCTGTTGATTCACAACTCATTTAATTCACATCAATACACTGCAGCAGAAGACATGGTGCTGCCTGGTCACGCAGCTGTGAACTGCTGACATGCAGTCCATAAGTGACATCCAGACTGGAATGGCCAGGTGAGCCAGTTCAGGCAGTGCATGACTGTGGCCAGTGCTAAACCAAGTAAAAATCTCATTACAGCACAGGGAAACACTGGTTTTCCTCATTCTTCTAGCTGGGCCTTATACAAGTCTTCCTTATCCACTATTTCCTTCCCAGTCTACAAGGGAAAATAAAAATAAACCCCCCATTTCTCTTCCACTTCTCCAAAAGGCTAATGAATGTGCCACTTTACTAGGTGTCAGGAACTTTGTCCCTCTCCACCCTCTGCAGAGCTGAGAATGTGTTTTGCAAGAGCTAAAGGTCAGGGCTATGCAACAGGAGGCCCCATAGATGTCCCGAGCAAGCTGCTCTCAGCAGGGTGTTAGGTCTGTCTTCTAGAGAAGAAGGGTTACAGCAGATCAGGTGGCCCAAAGGAGACTGCAACCAGTGTCATAAAGGAAAATTACAACACAACTGAAATCTTTGAAGAGTCCCCATCAGGACAATTAGGGATGAGTTCATTGCCAACACCTGTTCCTGTAACTTTGGATTCTGGAAGAGACTGTGCTGCTTGTCCCAGACCCTGGAAAGGCATTTGACTACTTGCAGGGAGTGGGGGAGGCTAAAACAGACAACCAAAAACCTGCAGCCCAATGATAGTTTGGGATGAGGAAACAGAGGCTAGTGGTTTGGGAATTCCCTGGGACAGAAATCTCTGAAGGTAGGGAGAATGTCCTGGGGTAGTGATGGATTTGCACCAGCCCTCTTCTACGTTCTTCCCAATGCATTTGCTAGGGGCCACCACGACAGAAACAACACTGAGCTGAGCAGACACGTATGATCCACAGTCCATAGTGCTGTTGCTCTATGTCCTTAGCAATTTTCTCATTTGCACAGTCAGATTTAGAGATATCTATCTAAACCTCTGCCACAATACCAACCAGGAGGCATTAACTGCACAAAGAGGGACCCACACCAGTGACACAACATTCAGCCCAGGGCTAATTGCTCCTATGTCAGCCTGTGACTGATGCATCCCAGCCCTCCCTCGATCAATCCCTGCTTTGAAGGCACCTCCCCATCAGCAGAGAACCCTGCAGCCTGTTGACAAATCAATAACCTCCTGGCAGGCAGGGCTGTGCTTGTGAATGATTAACAACCTGACATCTTCCCTTGTTCTGAAAGTCAGCCGTGTTCACAGTTCCAACTGTGTGTTTTCCTTGTGCTGTTTAACCTGACCTGATCAAGAGAAAACCTAGGTGCTTATTTTAGGAAAAGTGATGAGGAAAGATTAGGAGCAAAGAATGAAAGTACATGGAGTAACAGTAGTGTTCGGGAGCTAAGAAAGGACATTTTAGATGGCAAATCATAGAATCATCAGGGATCGGAAGGGACCTTGAAAGATCATCTAGCCCAATCCCCCTGCCACAGCAGGACACCCAGACCAAGTCACAGAACAGAACATTACAGACTGGAAGCAACCTGGAAGAATCATCCAGTCCAATCCCCCTGCCACAGCAGGATCACCCAGACCAGGTCCAGGTGGGTTTAAAATGTCTCCAGAAAAGGAGACTCCACAAACTCCCCAGGCAGCCCCCTCCAGTGGCCCATCACCCTTACTGGGAAGAGGTTATAGAATCAGTCAGGGTTGGAAGGGACCATCCAGTTCCAAGCCCTCTGCCATGGGCAGGGACACCCTACCCCAGATCAGGCTGGCCAGAGCTTAATGCACCTCCAGGGACGGGGCCCCAACCACCTCCCTGGGCAACTCATTCCAGGCTCTCCCCACTCATGGTGAAGAGCTTCCTCCTCACATCAAGCTTAAATCTCCCCATCTCCAGCTTTGCTCCATTCCCCCTAGTCCTGTCTCTACCTGATATCCTAAAAAGCCCCTCCTCAGCTTTTTTGTAGGCCCCCCTCATTCACAGGAAATGAGCAGGTGGCCATGAAGCTGCAACTGACTATGCTAGTGTCCTGCTACAATGGGAAATAGATGGGGAGTGACCAGACCTGTCACACTCACCTGGGCTGCGCAACTCACCCTGTCAGAAGGTAAAGCCTGTGTTAAGGAACTGGTTTCTTCTGCAATGTGCTGCTTCCTGCTGTGTGATGTGAGGAGCACAGCACATCCCTTCACCAGCTCCCAGCCAATATTCCAGGGTCAGCTCCAGACTTTGCACCTAGGATTTAAAGTAATGAATCCGTTTTATTAGAGATTGGAGAAACCATTCAGAGCTGCAGAATAAAACCTGTCATTGAGGAGCATGGCCCTCCTGCCCCTGGCCTGAAACAAGCTGAAACATCTTATGGTGTGAGTCTGGTGCATGGGGAATGACTCCAACCAGAGCAGGAATCACTGCACAGCCCTTGCTAGTCTTATCCTTGTCTGTCCTACTGCTGTGTAGGAATTTTCCAAACAGGCATCTGGATTTTATTTGGCTTCTTAAAGGAGCCATTTGGGAGGGTGTGTCTCTACCCACGAAACAATCCGAAGGGCCATGTGCTTCTGAAAAAGAGCCAGGGTGAAGAACCTCAGGAAGATCAGATTTGCATTTGGAGAGGAAGAGATGAACCCAAGCACTGAAATAACAAAGTCTCAGTAAAGCATTGTCCCTTAGAACTGAAATCTGATCATTTTACTCCAGCTGCACACATGCACTCACTCTTCCTCACACCCAGGTGAGTTGTGTGTGAGTTGTGAGTGATGAGGAGTCAGTATCTTGCTGAAATCTGCGCAGTGTGTTGCTGTTGTCAATTGCTGGAAAACATGCATGTAAATCCCTAGCCATTGCAGCCTGGTCCTGACAGGCAGTCAGCAGGCACGCAGGTCAAGGCACTGGCATTTTTAGGAATTCACAGAGAGCTGGGAAGACACACACATTATTTGTGCAACACTTCTGAGGAAGAACAGAAAGCAAGAGTTCTACAGTCAAAAGAGTTTAAGCCAAAATCCTTGGGAATCCCTAGCCCTACTGTGCAGCTAGAGATTTGTCAAACTCACAGCGAGTCCAGGATTTGCTGAGAAGCATCATATTCCCTGAATACCTGGTACATGGCCAAAGTCAGTGCTCTGTGGGCCTTGATAGTATTACCAGACACAGAGAAATGCTGGATACATGGGAAAAATGCTCATGCTGCTCACAGGAATAACCTCCAGCAGGGACAGAAAATGGGTTCAATAAATCTTGGATGCATGAGAGCCTCCTGGACCTGACATGATTGTTAATCACACTAAATCAAATGTGTGTCAGTGCCCAATAAATGTTTTTCCAGGTATGTAGCAAGACAAGCCTCCATGAGACTGAGTTACTCCTCATCAGCACATCAGTTATGGAAAGGCACGTATAGGCACGCTTAGCTTCAGGCTCCAGCTGCGCCGTCTGTCTTGCTGCCCCTTTCACAGTGCAAGAGAAGTGTGCTGAAGCCCACCAGATGAAGCTGTATTGCAGCGGACATCATAGGACAGCACAGATTTAAGCAGCCCAAGTGGTTGTATGAAACTGATTTTCTGGCCAGTCTGACAAACACCGTGCAGCTGCAGCGCCCTGATAGGTCCAGAGTAGTGGGGACAACCCCACTCCTCTGAGCTGAGGTCCAGGCCAAATAGCCACTTCCCAAGAGCTGTTAAAACACACTAGAGCAGTAATTACTACAGTAGTTAAGCTTGTGAAAACCTCAGTTCAAGCTGGACTGGGCATATTATAACACTCCAGCCTGGCCTGAACCTCAACTAAAATGAAAATACTCGCTGCACTCACCGCAGTAGTTTGAATTGTCTTGTTTCACAAGGTGTCTGACCCTTCTAGTTCTGTGGTCCTATAACATTTCTAAAGGAAGGTAGTGTGATTCCGTACTGCTGACAATCCTGGGTCTGCCTCACTGCTGAACTGCATTGGCAGAGTTGAAAGAAGGGTTGAAGCACTGTGAGTTAATTCAAGACAGAACATTTTAGAAGCATGAATTGAACCTTTCAGCCTCCTAAAAGTGATTTAAAAATCATGACATTTTAAAAAAATATTATTGTGGGCCCTTATTTTCTGTAGGTTTTAGAGCTTCACTTAAACTTTGCTCACAGGTTGAAAATTTCCTCAGTAATTTGGAAGAGCAGAACCAAATAATTATTTTTTGGATGAATACATGCAATTCTTCCAGATTCACCTGCTGCCTACACTGAGAAGCTTTAAGGAGGAAAGAAAAAATAAGAGAACACTGAAATATTTGTAATAGAATTGTGGATGAACGAAATCCCGTTCAGCCTATTTTCTCTTTTATCCTGCAGGAAAGGATTCCCAAAGCTGGCTTTGCAAAGGTTTGATCAGTCATGTGGTGTTAATATTTTAATTTCCAGCTGTGAAAAATACAACAGATAAGAGCATAAAGAACATTCAACTGCATTAACTCTCCAAAAAGAACAAAAGAAATGGAAATGCTGTAGCTATTTTTGTCTTCCATTAGTAATTGCTATGATGACTTAGAGTCATTTAGGGGAGATCCCTCCCATCTGAGTATCAACACCTACAACTGCAGATTTCAGCTCTGCCTGTCTCAGATAACCAGGATTGTCAGGATCTTATTTTCCAAAGGGCTGCACTAAAAAGATTGAGGTAAACTCACTGTGTAGCCAAGGTTGTACCCCAGCAAAGTTAGGGTCAGCAATCAGTATAAAAACAAGTTGATAAAAAAAACCAATAACACAGTCCTTTCAGGTCTCAGAGCTGGCTGGAGCTTCTTACACGAAGGGTAGCTGGAACAGGGCGGGGTTATTAGAAGTTTAACTTTGATTGGATTTTTGAAATGTATATGAGCTTGATAGCAGTTAGCAAATAGTTTGTGCTTGTGGAGGATTCAATTACATAAAGGCAGAAAATACTTATTTTGAAACAAAACCCTCAGTTGCAAACCTCTCTGTAGCCCCTTGATGGCTGCTGGCCCAGACACCTGGCTCAGGGCTCAAAAAGGGTTCTGTTCCAGCACAGTTTGCTGATTGAACTGGATCAGGAGGAACTAGATCTTGATGAAGCTTTTTTCTGTATATGTTCTTATACATGTGATCACTCCATAACCACCTCACAAGCTTCTCACACAGCTTCCTATCCTTTAAAACTGTAGGGTTTTGCCAGCCTCTCATTACATTTATCATTGCTCTTTGAAAAAACAAGCCTATCAATATTCATTGTGGTTTTTTTCCCCTTCCTCCAACTCAGTCCTCTCTCAAACCTCTGATCCTTGTTTTATAGAGGAGTTCACATTCGGGTTAATCCAAGTGTGTACTCATGCAGGTTGCGTTTGCACACCCTATGTTGAAATGTTCACAAAGAAAACAGATACGGCGGCAGCAGCAGCAGCAGCCGCCGTAGCAGATTTGGTTTCTATGCTCTGACACTGGTAGGAGTGAGGGGGTTTGTCACTTCCTACCACCAGACCCAGCCAGCTATACTCCATCACACACCCTGGTGTTCAGCTGCTCACAGCACTGCAGATCCACACAGGAAGAGGAAAACACGAGCTATTTGTTACTGTTTGTGTCTCTTAGCTATCCTGCCAGTGCTTAGCTCAGTAGGGGGAGAAGAAATTTCCTGATACTGAGTCCTTGCTGCCCTCAAAAGGAGGGTCTGTAGTTATCAAATTGTAGGTAGGTGCACTTCAGCAGCTGTTTTCCACTCAGGAAGTATTTGGTTAGCATTTCTGATAATAGAACCATTAGGACACACCACAGGGGTTTTCCACCTCCCATCTAAATGGCCAACTTGGATTGGGATGTTTAAATGCCAGAGGTACTGATTTCATAGAATCATAGAATCATTCCATTTGGGAGAGACCCTTGAGATAAAGTCCAACAAATAACCCTACTCTACCAAAGTCATGAGCAGACCAAATCTCTAAGCATCACAGCTAAATTATCTTTAAATGCATCCAGGGATGATAACTCAACCTCTTCCCTAAGCAGCCTGTTCCAATCTCTAACTTCTGTTTCAGTAACAATACTTCTCTTAATGCCATCAAGTGGATCCTAATGTAGGATCTACATGGCTTTCCATAACTTTGTCCTTGCCTGGTGACTGGCAATGGAGTGGTTTCCTCCCTGTGAACGTTTGCTGAAACCCCTCTCTTGCACCCGCAGCAATGAGCACTCCTGGAGCTCCCTGCAGGACCTTCAGTTTTGCCACAATCTGTCAGTATCTTCGTGTAGCTGTTTCCTTGGCCTGGGGTGATAAACAGACCATAGAGAGCCCAGGTACAGCCATGCCCTTGTGACAGCTTCCCTGGGCTGAGCTCTTGGCCTTTCACAGAACTAATCTGGCTGAGAGACCTTTATCCCATCAGATCCAACCAGTCCTCCAGCACAAACCCCTGTCTCTCACCCCACTTCTCTATGGCTCTGCAACTCTACACACAGGGACTCTCCGCCTGCGCTGGGCAGCCTGGCTGGACCAGGCCTGGGGAACCCTTTGGGGAAAGAAGAAATTGCTCCTCAGGGGCAACCTCACCATCCCCTGGGGCAACTAGAGGCCACTTCCTCTCATCCTGTTACTTGTTTCTGGGGAGAAAAGACCAACCCCCACAAGATCTAACCTCCTCAAGTTCATGCAATTGTGCACAGTGAGAAGTGTGGGACTGAGCCTCTTCTCCAGTTCAACAGCCTTAGTCAGGCCAGTCGGGGTGCTACCAGAAAATACAGCAAAACAAAAGCTAACATTTAAGATCTAGAAGCCAGCCATGCCTTTAGCACAGTGCCAGGTGCACAGGAACGGTTTCTGAAAGCTGCACCATGCAGAGCAGGCAGTGTGCTGGGTCTGTAACATCTGTACATCACGTAGCCATCTCCCACCCAACAGGCAGTTAGTCTAGTAAGTCCTCAGAATTCATTTTCATAGTCCCCTCCTGCTGCCCATGCTAGAGGGTGAGTTGAGCTGGGGGGTCCTGCTGGTCAAACTCCAGATTTTCACTCCCATTTCTGTTGAAGAGTTCAGATTCTTGAACTGCTGAATCAGACTGTCTCCTGCAAAACAAACCCTGCAGCCTCAGTCATCTGCACCACAGGAATGTGGCCGATACTTTGCTGTCAAGGTCTTACTAATCTGCAGCACTCACTACTCGTTTCGTTCCAACGAGCACGGGATACTTTTCCTCTCGTTTGTCCATTCTGTTCGCTTTTAACACTACTCTGTAAGAATGCATCTACTAATTATGTGCTTTAACTACTCTCTAACTGACGTCAACATTCGTGTATCACGAGCCGCAGTGACATTGGGCCCGGCCCACCGCCCCCAGTGGTCCCCCGGCCTGTCCGAGCCATCCCTTCCTCTCCCAGCCTAGGGAACGCGGGAAGAGCTTGAGAGAGAATATCCCCCCCTCTTGGCGGGAAGGCTAAGCCCCGCCTTATCCCCGCCCCAGGTACGAACAAACCAATCGCGAGAGCGAGAAGATGACATTCATAGCAGTGGACCAATGGCTCACAGCCGGGCGGATTCAACGAGGCCGCTGCCCGTTCTGATTGGTGAAGAGGACGGTCAGGACCTAATAGCGTCGTGGGGTGTTCACGCGTCCTGGAGAGCTACAGCCAATGAGCGAGTGCGGGCAGCGGCCGCCCCGCTCCCCTGCCTATATGAGACCGGCGTAGGCAGAGCTTCTGGTTTCGAGGCGCTGTCCAGACCCGTTGCGCGTCTGACGCTTCTGCGCTGTGCGAGCCATGGTGAGAGGCGGGGGTCAGGGCTGCGGCGGCTGTCGGTGCCGCTCGCTGACGCGGGGAGAGTCGGGGCGCGCGTGTGTCTGCCCGGAGCAGTGAAGAGGGGAAGGAGCGCGATGGGCTGGGCCGCACCGTGAGCACCGTCGCATCCCGAATGGTCCACCTGGTCGCGGCGGAGCCGTGTCTCGCCACGCGGGCTTGACCCAAAATGGTGGCGGCTGCTTCGAGAACATGGCGGCAGGGCGCTCCGGGACCCTCCTCCACGGCCGGTTCGTCCAGCGGTGACCCTGGGCCTGGGGCGTCTGTGTCCGCCCCGCACACCGGAGGGAGGAGCCCCTACGGGGGTCCAACGAGCGCGTGTGGAGTATAGAAACAGAACGGAAGAGCCGCTATGGGCTGCTGGGCCCTGCGCTGAGTTCCGCACTGGCTGTATCTGGGGCGCAGCTGCTTCTCGGACAGCTCCTGTAGAGGCCCCGGCTGTGGAGGCGATGGTTTGAGGCGGTCGGGAGATGCAGATGTCCCCGCGGACTCTGTGCGGGTGACTGGGTAATAAAGCTAAGGTAGAGTGACCTTGTAAGTCAAGAGCCAGCTTTGCAAGGATATTTGAAAGGTGCGATAAGGGCTGCGACAGGGCGAAGGGGACAGCTGAGTCTTGGTACTGTCAGCTAGAGACTGGCAGCATGAACCCCTTTGCCCTGCAGACCCCTTTGGAGAGGGACTGCGAATGTCAGAAGGCTACATAGATTTTAAAGTTAGTGTTGGGGATTGCATCTGTAAAGTAGTGACTGCATAGGAAATACCTGGTCTGAAAATGGTTAAACGTTAAGAGAGTATTGAAGTATGTTGATGACCATCTTTTGTTCTTAGCCTTCCATGGTGGTCTGCTTCTAGTCACACTTTGTAAAATTAAGTCAAATCCAGAGTGTGAATGTAGCCCCTCACTTCTGCAAAGGTGAATTGAATTTCACCGTGGGGAAACCACATACCCTCACTGTGGAGATGGGGCAGTGTTTGTTCTGAAGCTGATACAGCTGTTCTCATGAAAGTTGGCTTTCTATCAGCTTCACGCAGATGAGCCTGTGCCTGAAATAGTGTGCTGAGGGTACAAGGGATCCAGAGCATGGTGAGGAGCACGGTAAGGGGCTACGGGGTAGCAGCCTGAAGCTGCTGAAAGGGCGGTTAGAAATGGGTGAATGAGCTTTAGCTGCAGCAGATCACCGAAGGAGATGGAGGTAATAGAGGCTGGAGAGTTTCATACTGGACTGGGAAAATCCTCTGGGATTTTTCTCTAGAAATTGGTCCTGTGCTTGAAAATAGTGTCTGTATGTGGCCTCAATACATAACATAGAGTATGTTAATTCTGACCTTGCATCAGTGGTGGGTAAAGGTCCAGAAATGTAATGAGGGTTACAGGTGTCTTTTTGTCTTCATTACAACTTGGGTGTTATACTTTTAAGGCTTGGGTTTTATTCTGGTCTTGACTATTCTTAGTATTGCAGGACTTTCACTGCTGTGAAAGGGTCATGCAGAGCAAAAATAGTTTAGGTCTCTTGGTGTCCAACAAGGATTTGCTTATTAAACAGCAATATAGTACCTAAAAGTACTTGGTAGAGCTGAAGGAAGACAATGGAAAGAGACCGCTTAAAGCAGGTTGAACAGTAGCATCAGGCTAGGCTTTTGTGATGTCTAACCAAGCTTTGGAAAAATCTGAGGGTGGAGATGCTTACCCCCTTCTCTGGTGACCTGCTCCAGGGCTGTCCTGCTCTGCAGGGGAAGCTTTCTGTCACAGCCAACAAATGTTCCAACATCTGTCTATGACCATCCTTCAGAGCAGAATGGAGGCTTCTTGGTGCAGTGGCCATGTGGCTGTTGTTGCAGCCTGGCACACATGCCTTACTGAGGATGCATGTCCTGCAGGACACTGGGGATCATTTCTGTGGGGGAGCTCTTCAGTAGAACTGCTTCCAGGTAAATGCTTCTTTGCCCTGATGCAGGGGATGGCTCTGCTGAACACGATAAAGCAAACATTGCATGCTTTTCATGTGGCTGGGTTGCCCAGGTTGTACTTTCAGAGATTTCAGTTTTAAATTGGGAACACAAATTACTGGTGCTTTGTGTAGTTCAAAGCGGTGTTTGCTGCTGGGTAGCTCATGTATAGCTTGATGTCTTCCCTGCCTGGGTGTGCCAGTCCCTACACTCTGCCTTTCAGTGACTAGCGCTGCAGAGTGAATGGAGTGTGGCAGCAGTGCATGTGGATTGCTCTTCATGAACTCTGAACAGAATGCAACCATGGAGAATGGATGAAGAGCTAAAACCCAACAGTTCTCAGCTGTTTGCTGCTGTGGTTGTCAGCAGCTTTTGGCAAATACAGATTTTTAACTCCATGGGGTTCCCAAGTTTTTCCTTCTGCTTTCCTGCATTGGCTACTGATGTGGACCAGGGAGATCCAAGCCCTCCTTATCCTGGTATTTTAGAGGATTGACTCATCAAGTGGTAGGATCCAAATAGAATTAAAGGTTACTCAAGTATCCCATAGGCAGGCTCCTCTAGAACGTGTTTTAACTCTCATGCAAAACAAGAAATTAAATGTGAAGTGCTGCAGATGGGCCAGGAGTTTGAAGCTGGTACATTTGTGGTTTGGCTTATAATACGCAAACCCTGTGCTGAAATGTTATGGAAGCTGGGCTTGTGCTTTGGACATCCAAGGCCTCTTGGAAATCTGTACATTGGTATGAATCGATCCTTTTGCTCACATGAGCTGCGTTTCCTGCAAAGCCTAAACAAGGTATTTCTGTTTAGCCTTTGGAAGCTTAGCACTTTGCTCACAGCAGTGTGATATGAAAATTCATGTTCTGTATTTATGAAGTGATACTAAGGGTTTTGTGGAGCAGACTTCTTACAGATTGGCAGAATTCCCTAAAGTGATCTGGAGAACAGGGGTTTTTTTACTGGTTTTACTTATATTAAACAAAATGGCCCTGGATTGTGTAGAAGGTTCTGCTCCCTCTGGTGGCTGTATTTGGGTGGCTCCTGGTATGATGCTTTTGTGGGCACTCAGGCCAGTGACAGATGCAGTTACTGGTTTTTCTAAATATTCAGTCTTTGTTGTGAAAAGAGCAGTTGGCTAAAGGATATGGAAAAGTTGAACTCTTGCTGTCTGGTTGCAGGTAGGAACAACATGGGGGAATGAGTTTGTAAAAATGACAATGGCTGAAAGAGCTTGTGGAGGTAGATGGTGACTGAAAGAGGTTTTTGTATTCACTTGTGTTTTCTGCCAAGTGCCCCTAACACCAAGACAGTAAGGGCAATATTTCTGGAGCTTCGTAGTATGGGAGTTCAAGCTGTGTGTGCTGACTATTTTCCAAACAATGAACTGCTGTTTTTGCTGAGTGATCTCTATTTTGTTTCCTCATGTAGCGTGAGTGCATCTCAGTCCATGTTGGTCAAGCGGGTGTGCAGATCGGCAATGCCTGCTGGGAGCTCTACTGCCTGGAGCATGGCATCCAGCCCAATGGGACCATGCCAAGTGATAAAACCATTGGTGGAGGCGATGATTCCTTTAACACGTTCTTCAGTGAGACTGGTGCGGGCAAGCACGTCCCTCGTGCTGTGTTTGTGGACCTCGAACCTGCGGTAATAGGTAACTAGAATGACCTGTGCAAGGGACTGCAGAGCATGTTGTCAAATTAACTTAGGCATTGTATTGACTGAGGGATCCATTGCTCTAGTCCTGCAAAAGGCTTTGTTACTTTAAATTTTTGCCACAAATAATGTGCTCACATCTTCTTAGGGATGGAAAATCTTTGCCTTTATTTTCATTTGAGTTTTGCTTCTGCTGTAATTTGATGTCTCATGCTTTTGCTATGCAAGGAACTTGTTAGAGGCTTTTGACAATAGGGTGGAATGTGTACAGCAACCAATAGTGACCTTTCTAAAAAGTGATGTATTATTTAGCGCGTTTCTTTTTGTATGTAAGTGGTCTTCTCTGTAGTTTTCATGCTGTTTGTAGAAATCAGTTTCAACTGCCAGTGTAAGTGCAGGGACTTGCAAACCTGCATTTCGGCTTCCTGCTGCCTTACCTACTTCTATCATGAAAATCAGCCATATCCCAGCTTCTGGTAACACTGGCTCTTCAGATGTGGTCCCATCCACCAGCCGCTCACAGACTCCACATTCAGTGGTGCTGACCCACACTGACTGCCAGCTCAGTGTGAGTTCCCCAGTTTCACATGACCCTGGTGTCATGTTTTTTGTTTTTGCTCTGGGCAGTGTGTGTGACTGGAATAATCCTGCTGAAGCCATGTTTGTGGTTGTCCTGCCTTCAGCAGTGATTTGGGGCTCATAAAGAGGAGGTCAGTGCCTGTACCTGTCACTTGCTGTATTTATCTCTCTGCAACAGTTGGAAGAGTGAACAGGCTTAGGCTGTTCAAACTCTGGGTTTCCTGTAACTTGTTTTCCTTGTAGCAAACTAAACCATTTTCTGTGTCCGATGCAGTAGAAGAGATTCCTGGAAGAGAGCAGGAGGCTGTTGAGGTCCAGGCAGGGAGTGTTGAGGTCCAGGCAGGGAGTGCTGGGCTGGGAATGAACCTAAGCACTCTTGTTGAGATTCTGACATTCCCAGGGTTCTGGAGCCCCATACTGTTGCTTCCTCTACTGCTGGCCAGGGGGTGGCTCTGAGCAACCAGAAAAGCCTGAGACATGAGGTGAGGGAGAGCAAGTGGCAAAGCTCTTCTCCTGTCTCTGGAGGTGAGGAATTGCTGAGTTGTGGGATAAAGAGTGAAAAGCAGAGCTCTAGGTTGGCTAATGATGCGGGTGTGGTGAGGGGAGATGGGCAAAAGACTGTCTTGTGAAATACTTGGCAATGTTAAAGAAGTTAAGGCTTGCTATAGGTTACATCATATCCCTTTCTTGGGGCTGGTAGTCCTTGTTCTTTATTCCTTTACTGACAATTATTGATCATGTTCCCTGGCCAGGGCCAACATGATTCTTCCTGTTCCTATAGTATGTCCCTCTAAACGCAGTTTATGAAAATATCTACTGTACATGCAGCTCTGTAGCTTCCCTGAGTGTAGGTTGGGGATTTCTGGAACTTGCAGAAGCTGTGCTGCGGTTGGTGACAGAAGTAGGACTGCAGCACATTCACACCAGCTCTGTGCTTGTAAAATGCCATCAAACTTACCACCAAGCAACAGGGCAGTAACACCTCTGGGAATTCAGCACAAGTATCCTGAAAAATCTACCTCAGATGGACCTAAAGCCATGAAGGATAATGTGTCTGGGGAAAGGTTGGTTGAATTCTGATGTAAGTGAAGTTCCTTATTCCAACACCCTTTCTTACTCCAATGATTCCAGTCTGTGTATTTTGTTACTTCCCTAGGATTATCTTGACTGCAAGGTATTTTTCCTTTTAATTCTATTTTTCCCAGTTTACTCCTAACTCTTTTATAACTTGGGGCAGTACTGTAGGAAGTCCTAAACGTTTATTTTGAACAGCAGACTTCACAAAATCGGTTTTGTTTTGGTGCAGCATGAGAATATTCGAGTACTGGGCTGAGTGCAAACTGCAGTGCTAGCTGGTTGGTCTAAGTTGGTTCCAATAGTAACTGTATTTTTAAGTCTTGAATTCTACTCCTGATTGTCTTGTTCACCCTTTTCCAGATTAACATTATATCTAAACTCTGTATACACCTGTAGTTAATAAAGCTCTTTGCTTTCTGCCTGATCTTAGTGAAAGGATGCAATATTTCATTAGTATACAACTCCAGAACAGCTGCAGCTGAGATAAAGCTATGCTGAGTGTCTTGGTGCGTCTGTGGCAGGACAGAACATTAGCCTGTTAGATGTAAGTTCATGTTTGTGCTAACTAGTGGAGATCACTACACATCTGTAACTAGAGAGAGATGCAGTAAGTTTATTGGCAGAGCATTTGTGCTGGAGCTCACACCTCAGTGTTGGAACATCTGAACAGCTCTACAAGAGCATCTGCTGTTGAACACTCTTCTCTATCCTTGGCAGAAAATACATGTAGGGAAAAGAAGGGGGCAAAGAAGCTGAACAGGCCCTGGCTGCCCACAGCTGCAGAAGCAATAAAGCAACATCTTGCAGAGAAAGTAATAGGGGAAAGCAGCCCTTCAGATACTGATCTGTGAAGTGGGCCTTAAGTTGTGTTAAACTCTGGAAGAATGATGCTGCTACAATTTGAAATGGCTCTTGCAGGATAAATAAACTTGTGTGTCAAATTGGACAGCATCTTAAGCAGCAACTTTGTTACTCTTGGGTACCATCACTTAGATGGTACTGAGTGTCATGTCACCTACTGATGGATAGAAATCGAGCTCCAAGGCTTTAGATGCCTTGTTCTGGGCACCATCGAAAGGTTGAAAAGCCTGGCCTACATAGAAAACTACCTTAAAAATAGTATTCATCTTGTCTCCCCAGATGAAGTGAGGACTGGAACATACAGACAGCTCTTCCATCCTGAACAACTGATATCTGGTAAAGAAGATGCTGCAAATAATTATGCTCGAGGTCATTACACTGTTGGGAAAGAGATAATTGATCTAGTTCTAGAGCGGATCAGGAAACTGGTAAGACTTCCATTCGCTGAAAGATCACAAACATCTTTATCCTTTTTTACAGGATTTGGAAACTGGCTATCAAGTATGTGACCCAAGTAATTGTGCTTTGTTGCTCCCTGGTAGGAGAATCTGTGGACTTAGTGTACATCTGGCTTTATTGTTAGCCAGCTGGGAATGATTGGATTATTCCTGTCAGATATTACTTTTGAGTGGCCTAAAACACTGATGAGGCACCCAAAACTTCCAAGTTGCATGTTGAAAGCCAGGACTGAGTGTTATTTGCATAGTATCTGCTGGAAAAGGATTGGCTGCTGGCTGTGGCTCTTGTGAGGAAGTTTAGGTAGGACTGTTTGGTTCTGTGGTTTAGAGTGTTTGCATTCCCTGGATTAATTCTACAGTAATTTAGGAGGTTTCAGGCTCCCTGGTCCTTTGATGGTATGTTAGATTTAGGAATATGTCAGTTTACAAGATGAGAGTTTCCTTTTTAGGGCTGCTAAGCATGTTCTGTGTCACAGGTAAGAAACTGGTGCTGTGCACACAAATCCAGGATGTGCCTGTGTGCTGTAACAGGGAATGCTGAATGAGTCCTCCTAAAGACTACACCTTCTGCAGATGAAAGCTGGGATCATTTGCAATGCTCAGCTGCTGCTGCTTCTAATTAAAGTTGTCTGCAGCTGGCAGTGCTTTGACCTAATCCACGGTTGTAATGTCCTTCCCTAAGCTGTTGGAAGTTCCTGTCAGTCCTGGGAATCAAACAAAGCATCCTGTGGCAATTCTGAAGAGAATGCAGCCCAGTTTCTTCATCTGAGGAGACTGGAATGGTAGCATAATAAATCTTGACTGCTTGCTTCCCCACACTTTGTTACGTGCAACTCCCACAGGATTGCAGAAATAATTTGAGATGGGTGATTGCTCCATTTCTGTCAGAGAACATCAGATTGCTATAAGGAATAGCTGGCCATTGTGAGTGGCCTTAGCCTGAGAGTTGGGATAGAAGAGATTTTGAGGCAGTAATCTGAAGTGGAGAGAACATGCTCATGTGTAGGAGGCTTAAAGCAGCCATAAATGTAGTGGGGTTTGTGGGGTATTCCTTGATTATTGTGGCTAATAAATTCACTGTTACTTTGCTGAAACCTGAACTTGTGTCAGAACTTGAGAGTTCCCTGTCCTTAGCTTGTTTTGGAACAAAACAATGTCTTTTGGGTTTTTTTGACACGTGCCTTTTCTCTTTCAGTCTGATCAGTGCACTGGCTTGCAGGGTTTCCTGATTTTCCACAGCTTTGGGGGAGGCACTGGCTCAGGTTTTACTTCTCTGCTGATGGAGCGTCTGTCAGTGGACTATGGGAAAAAATCAAAACTGGAATTTGCCATCTACCCTGCACCACAGGTCTCGACAGCTGTTGTTGAGCCGTATAACTCCATTCTGACTACTCACACCACTCTGGAGCATTCCGACTGTGCCTTTATGGTTGACAATGAGGCCATCTATGACATTTGCCGTAGGAACCTGGACATTGAACGCCCAACCTATACCAATCTCAATCGCCTCATTGGTCAGATAGTATCTTCCATTACTGCTTCACTCAGATTCGATGGTGCCTTAAATGTGGATCTTACTGAATTTCAAACCAACTTGGTGCCTTACCCTCGTATCCACTTCCCATTGGTGACATACTCCCCGATTATTTCAGCAGAGAAAGCCTACCATGAGCAGCTCTCGGTGTCTGAGATAACCAATGCTTGCTTCGAGCCATCCAACCAGATGGTGAAGTGTGACCCTCGCCACGGCAAGTACATGGCCTGCTGTATGCTTTACCGGGGTGATGTTGTCCCCAAGGATGTCAATGCTGCTATAGCTGCTATCAAAACCAAGCGTACAATCCAGTTTGTGGACTGGTGTCCTACTGGTTTTAAGGCAAGTCTCAGTTACATTCATTTTTTACAAACTTATGCAGTAGATTTTTCTTGAAGATGGGTCATGCTGACCATACTGGTCAGGTCTGGAACAAATTCTGATTATTCTAATAAGCAAATTGCTAAATGATGTGACAGCTCTCCCTTCCCCGGAGATATTGGGGGGGGTGGGGTGGCATGCAATGAGCTGCTGTCACACCAGCTGCTTCAGCATAGGCTCCTCACAGTCATTGCTGCCCTTTAAGACCTTGGTGTCTTCCTCGCTTGGGAGCATGCTCTGAAGTGAGGACTGTCCCATAAGTTGCCTTCCTTCTGTCATGTAGTTGAGATTGTGAAATCAATCTTACCCTGCCTTCTCAAGCAAAAAAAAACCCCAAAGCAAAAAAAGCAAATGAACCATTTGGCCCCAAAGCCTGTGAGCCAGAGGTGGGTTTTGCCTGGAGCTGGAGTGTATTTTTTCTCTGGTTTCCTGCCTACAGGTACCATTTTAGGTCCCTGTCCCCATTACCTGAGACCATGACTTTATGTCAGTGGGTACCTGATCTGTGTTTTGAGAAACAGACCCTTCGGCTCCTACACAGAGCTGAATTAGTTGATTATATTCACTGTCAAATGCCACAAAGCAGCTCATGGTCTCTTCTTTGCATGTAGGTTGGCATCAACTACCAGCCACCTACGGTGGTTCCTGGTGGTGACCTGGCCAAGGTGCAGCGAGCAGTCTGCATGCTGAGCAACACAACTGCCATTGCTGAGGCATGGGCTCGTCTTGACCACAAGTTTGACCTGATGTATGCCAAACGTGCCTTTGTTCACTGGTATGTTGGAGAAGGAATGGAGGAGGGAGAGTTCTCGGAGGCTCGGGAAGATTTGGCTGCACTTGAGAAAGATTATGAAGAAGTGGGCACAGACTCAATGGATGGAGAAGATGAAGGTGAAGAATATTAAATACAACAAAAGTTAATGGCAAACTTTGTCCTTTTACTACCTCTTCAAGAGTAGTGTAAATCATGTCAAATAATTGGAATAAACATCTTTAAATCAAGACATTTGATAGCGTTCAAACACTTTAGTTCACTGTGTACAAGTAGTCTGAGAGATTTCTGGAGAAAGACAGTGAAATAAAACAGTGTAGTTCATGTGCTCAGGGCACTGCTGTTTGAAGAGCTAATGGTGCATGTTTGACCCCTGAACACAAGGTCAGCAGGTCCTGGAGTATTAGTTAGCATCCTGCCCTTTTTTTTTTAAATGCTCTTAAGTTTGGAGTCATGAGAGAGCGAAAACCTTGTATTACCCTTTAGAAAAGATGCAGTGCCTTTAAAACCTTTTAAAACTAAAGGCTATTAAAGTTAGGGGTTTTTTTTCTCTTTAGTATGGATCAGTAACTCAGATGCAGTAACTTGGAGGGAGTTGAAATGTCTGGGAAGGGTGTGCCTGAGGAACCAGCTGCTGTTCTGCCAGAACCTGCAGTGGTTGCCCTGGTGTGGCTCTGTCCTCCCACAAAGGGAGCAGCAGTTCCTGTTTGTAGTTTTCTGTGGAGTTGGCCTTTTACCTGAAGCTATTTGGATCAAAACCCCAGTTAGCTGGCTGCAGTTTGATCTAAAACAAATACTCTTCTGCAGAAGTAATTAGACAGGGAGAACCATTGTAAGGCTTCATCTGAGATGAATACCTCATACCACCTTGTCTTCTGCAGAACATGCAGTGCTGTGTAATGGTGGGTTTATGTTCCAGGATAGAACCTAGAATTTCAAGTCCTGTTGGTGAACTTTTCTACTTACTGGATGATTAAGCAAATGTGCCTGGCATAACCTGGGAGACAGTCACAATCATTGCAAGTCACATCAACTTCATTTCGGTGCCTGCCTTTGGGTTTTTAATGTAATGGTAATGCTGGCAGGAGGAATATGCAAAGGACCCTTAAATGCCTTGCCAGGTGTCTGGATCTGTGGTGGGAAATCTTGTACTGCTGGCAGATTGTGACAAATGGGTGGCCACAAGTAACAGCACCAGTTCTGTTTGAAAGGTGTGTAGTGGAGCAGCAAATTTTGGAACTGTTGGACAGTGCGATCCTTTAGCAATGATTAGCCTCCTCTCTGAAACTCAATCTTTTTGAGGCTGGCACACTCTTTCCTGCTCACACTGTTGTTTTTTTTTTTTAATGTGTATGTGGTTTTCCCTTTTTTAGGGTGCTGCTGCTAATGCGATGGCAATTGGTTTGCAATGTCTGTCTGCTCTATGTGGGCAGGTGCAATGATGAGACTGTGCAGGGCACAGCACATTGCAGCATCTCTGGTGCATAGTGAATGTGGAGAAACTTGGACCAACTAGGGAATCTTGTTCAGTGTAGGCATTACATGTGAGATGTACTGTGCTTTTAAGTTTTAAGAGCACAGTGCTGCTTTGAAAAGACAAGCAGAAACACTGCAAGGTCCACTGGCAGTGGGCAGTTGACAGGAGGAGCTGTGTCACTTGTTAGCCATTGGACTGATCTGAAAGCATAAACCAGCCCTAGCCTATGTCATACTCAAGTTTTATTTATATTAGTATTAAGGGACAGTTCCATTAGCTGGTGGGCAGTTGGCCCTCAGCGTGGGCATCCATATAGTGAGCTGAGCTAAGATGGTGTTTTCCTCTGATAGGAAACCAAGAAAATTACAGCAAGAAAATCGTGCTAAAACTGTGCTTGCTTCAGCTAGCTGCAGACATCCTTAAACATATTCTAATTGCCAGCTGTATGGTTGAATTAATATGGGTGGTTCATCTGCTCTCTGGAATGTAGAAGAGATCCTATACCGAATTAAAAATCTAGTGAAAGAGTGAATATCTGAACATTTCAGAGGCA
Organism: Upupa epops; assembly: GCA_013397515.1. Taxonomy (NCBI): domain Eukaryota; kingdom Metazoa; phylum Chordata; class Aves; order Bucerotiformes; family Upupidae; genus Upupa; species Upupa epops. The sequence continues at coordinate 261,179 of VZRI01010086.1, read as the reverse complement.
AAAATGAGCTGTCACTTAAAAGAAAATTCTTCCCTTACACTGTGCTGGAATCCTTAATTCTAGCCTTGCTAAGAAGGTCCCATGCGTCTGCTTTGCAGAGCCCTGTGCCTGTCTGCTGGCACAAGTGTGAGCATCATCTAATGGTAACTAAATATATCCTTACCTATGGTGGTAACAGCTTTCTCCAGTGTTCAGATTGACAATTAATAGCTAATCACCTGATACAGAGTAACTTCTGACTCATTAAGTGGAGGTGGAGGAAGTGAGCTGGAGCCTGTGGCAGATTGGTATGAACTTGGTTGTAAATTGCTGCTCTTATCTGTGAGATCTGCTCTGAGATGGTTCTGGGGCCATTCCAGGGAATGCAGGGAGGCAGACTCTCATCCCCACCCACTCTACCCTGTGAATAAGAAGTTGAAATACCTTCAATGTGTTAATGCCTGTATTATATGTAATTACACCTTTAATTCCTATGGTAAGCATGCCATGGTGTAATTGTGTAAAACTTTGGTTTAGCTTTGTGGACAGTCCAGGTAGCATAAACCTACAGCTGCACATGCTGCCACCTTCCTATGTAGCAAATGTTTCTCAAATAACATCCAGAAAGGGCTTTGGAGCCTTGGCTAACTTGAACCCTATCAGACAGGAGACGTTTGCCCTAACAGTCAGCTGTTGAGAAGCACACACTTGTTTAGAAGACCACAGCTCTTTGGAATTAGAATTGAGAAGTGAGATCTAATTAAAAGTAAGTAAACAAGTAATGGTCTGGTTTCATTATTTTGATGAAAAATGTAGATGTAAATGGCAAACCATACTGCTTTTGGCAGTGTTTTAGGAAAGTACGAAGCATTATCTGAAGAAAATGGATCATGTGGACAGACAGGAAGGATTCTCTGGGTTTCACTGTTAATGAAGAAGCTTACTAGTGAGGAGTCAGCAAATCATGTCTCATGAGGCAGTTCCAAGATACAAGTAGGGTAACAACCCTGGATTTAAATTCCTTTGGCCCTGGTGCTGTTAAACATCTTTGCCACTGTCCATGCTGTTGTCAGTGAGTGTGCCTGCAGCAAGTTTGCTGGTGACATCAGGCTGTGTGGGTTGATAACCAGGCTGGAGGGAAGGGAGGCCATCCAGAGGGACCTGGACAGGCTGGAGAATTGAGTCTGAGCAGACTGCACAAGGTTCATCAAGTCCAAGTGCAGGGTCCCAGACCTAGGCTAGGGCAATCCCAAGCACAAATCCCTGATGGGTGGGGAATGCATTAAGAATAGTCCCAAGGAGAAGGACTTAGGGGTGTTGGTTAACATGAAGCTCAACATGAGCTGATAGTGTGTGAGTGCAGTCCAGAAGGCCAACTGTACCCTGGGCTGGATCAAAAGAAGTGTGACTAGCAGGCCACAGATAGTGATTCTTTTCCCACTACTCTGCTCTTATGAAACCTCACCTGCAGTGGTGTCCAGTTCTGGAGCCTGCAATACAAGGACTGTTGGACAGTAGTGTTGGAAGAGTCCAGGGGAGGCCACAAGGATGATCAGAGAGGTGGAACACACTTCCTGTAAAGACAGGCTGAGGGAATTGAGGCTGTTCAGTATGGAGAAGAGAAGGCTTGGGGGGGGGGGGGTGGTGGTGCTATACTAGTCTTTCAGTACCTGAAGGGGCTATGGGAAAGTGGCAGAGGAACTTTTTGCAGGCAACTGTAGTAATAGGATGAGGGAAATAAGTTCAAGCTAAAACGGGAGTTTTGAGTTTTAGATTAGATTTTAGGATTAAATACTTCCCAGTGAGGGAGCTGACACCCTGGAAAAGGCCCAGGGAGGTTGTGGCTGCTCCATTCTTGGAAGTGTTCAAGGTCAGGCTGGAGAGGGCTCTGGGCAACCAGGGTTGGGGAGAAGTGTTGCTGCCCATGGCACTTGATGGTTCAGATCTTGTCCCACCTAAGCCATTCTATGATCCTATTTTGCAGATTGGTTTTTAATCTCTTATGTGTTTGTAACTGAATTTCTTCTCTAAGGCTGACAAGTTTGGGAATAAAAACCAGCTAGGGTACAAGATATGGTGCAGAGCCACCATATCTTGTATAGAACTGAGTTACCAAAGGTTGGGAGAACACAGAGGAAGCCTAACTGAGATACCTGTCAGGAATAAGATACTGAATTAGATGACTCCTGATCTCACCAGTTCTTGTGTCTGTAAGGAATTACTTCGAAAGTAAAGATGTTTTTAATTTAAATTCTGACAATAGGGACTGGGCTATAAACAATTATGATGGTGAAGACCAGTTTAGGTCGTGTGACAGGACTGCACTGGAAGTGCTGTAGAGTTTCTGTGCATATTGGTGAGGTGATAATGATTAATCCTTTTCCTCTATCCTTGGTCTGAACTAGAGGGAGAATGAACTATGCAACTTCCAGACTGTGCAAAGACTTCTATCTACAGATTTCTTCTAGAAGTGGGGCAAAAAGATTAAAGATTTGTAGTCTACACTGGTTATTAATGGTGAGAGTGAGAGCATGATTAAAGGAAAACTACACTGCTTGGAAGGTATTGGAGGAGCTGACAAGAGGCTGAAAAATATCAGGAGACTAAATAAAACAATGGAAAAAGGGTAAGAATCCCACGAGGAGTGGTGCCTTCTGTGGAGCTTTTCAGTGAATTGAGTTGGTTAAAACCCAGTCTCTTTATCTTCCTGATGTGCCTGCTGATTAACTTCCCTAAGACTCCACTTTGGCTACCTCTGACATAAACCACAGTAAGTTCTTAGCTCTTGGGATCCTGTCCCATTTCCTCAGGGGGTTGTAAGCCTCTTGTTTTGCAGTTTCTCTGCAGCGTTGTTTTGTTTTCCCAGGTTTGTGTCAACAGCTTGGAGTACCTGAGTATGAAAATTAATTCTTTTGCAGCTGTTCAGTGGAAAACAAGAGCTGTGTCAAGGAAATGAGAAGGTAGGAAGCATCCTGGAAGTATTAGGAAATGCTTTTCAGGTACTACTTAACGTAGATGGTTAGAACCACAGGAGGCCTTAGGGACTCTTAACTAAATGACTGTTCTGAAAAAGGAATTGCATCTGAGTCCCTTTAAATGAAGTTCTGAACCCACTAGATGAGCTGGTTCTGCTTCAAGATCGACCCCGGGCTGCCTATGAGACACCAGGGTTTGCATGAGTGGTTTCTCTGTTTTGGCCCCATCTGTGCAACAGTGTTTTGTCAGCTGCAAAGCTGTGCAGCTTTTGAGGCTGAAGGAAGAACAAGGGTTTAAGTGGTTTCTTGTGGGATCCTTTCTTGAGGGACAGACAGGAATCTTTAAATTCACTTTATAAGACTGGTACTAGCGAACAGATAGTTATGGAGAAGTTGAAAAGCTTTTTCAAGACAACTACAGGCTGGAGTTTGTGTCTCTATGGACCTCACCAGCTTCTGCAGCTGACTGTCCCCAGTGTGCTGCATTAGCATTGCTATGGTGTTTCTCTTTAGCCTTGTTACTTTTTGGAGGTGGTGCTGATGTTTAACTGCTATTACACTATCCTGGGGCCAGTTTGCAGCTCTTCCCAAATAGCTGCAGTTATTTTATCTCTAAATAGTTTAGGGTTGAAATGGTCAGATGCTATGGCTGGTCTCTCTCAGCATACCACTGCTTCAGTGTGTCAGCTGCTTGGGGAAGTCATGGAGCAGTGACGAGGCTTTGGTAGGGCATAAACCTCCCCTGGAATGTGTCCCTGTGAGACAAGAGTCAGTTTTCCAAATGTTATTCCTGGAAGCAAGGTACCTGTACTCTGAGCTGGGATTTTTGCAGTATCATAGAATCATATGAAAGGGATCAGGGGCTTTTTCTGTGTCTTCCAAATGGTGAAGTTAGAATCAAGTAAATAATCCTTGGTGCATGATGAAGGCCTTAGGTATCAAGTCCAGAACTTCTAAAGGTTTGAACTGGGACAAATTCCTCTGTCCAGAATGACTCGAACTTTCTGAGGACAGTTCTAATCCATAGTTTCTGTGGATTCCTCCAAAACGGTGACCTCTGTGAGGTTCCAGGCTGTGTTCAGGTTCCTTATTCTGGGGTAGCTGCTGCCTCCCTGCAGTGTTCAGGTTAAGGGTGAATTCCAAGTAGTGTTCTTCAAGGAAGCTGCTAAGACCTAAAGCATCTTCATGTTGCTTTTCCTATTGTTAAGGGCTCCGGCTGCAACTGTTCAATGTATTTCACAGTCTTTCATCACTGCCATTTGCAGAATCAGCATGTTGGGTGATTATCCTGGCAGTGGAGACCTCTGTGGCTTTTCAGTTATTTCCAAACTCAGTTTGTAGAAGCTGCCTTTGGTGACTGCTGCTGGCAGTCTGAGATGCTACTGTACCATTTGGATCTTGGCACTATTATACAGCAGTTCTGGAGCTCATTTTGGACAGTTGTACATAAATTGTCAAGGCTGCCCAGTGCAGCTGCTTTCAGTTTTCAGTCTATAGCTGCTATTAAACTGGTGTTAATTGCTGCCTGGCTATGGCTGTCCTAGTTCTCCCTCTTCTCTCTTCCATGCAGTTATTGTTTTGTTGCTGCATTGTCTTTTTGTGTTGGTAAAACCCCTTATCCCTTCTTGCGGGTAGTAGAAGGGCATAGCTGCTGTGAGTTGAGATGGTTCAATGTAGGATCCGCCAGATGCTGGAGCAGGATGAAGGGAGAGTGGGGTACCAGGGGTCAGCTGCAGCTGCTGTCAAACCACAGGCTCAAATGTTCTCTGCTGACTGGGACAAAATGGTATTTGCCTTTGTTCTTCACAACTTACATGGAGTGTTGATGTAGAAGGCAAAAGCATGTGCACATACATACTGAAGTGTCCTAGGCACGTCTGTGAGGACCTTATAGAACAGTTTCTGTTGTTGTCCGCAAATGCTTTTGAAGATGGTGTTAATGGTTTGCAGTAAGCACATATGGCACCCAGGAATGGAGGGTTTCCTTTTCACTCTCTTTTCTGGTAATCCAGGCAACAGTTGCTGGCACTTGTATGCAGAGTTCTCTGCTGATTCTTGTTTTACTCTGTGCTGTGTGTTTAGCCTTTGTCTTCCTCTCCCGGTTTTAAAATTTGGTGCCTGTTTCTGTGTTCCATACCAGCAGTGTTTATGCTCCAGCTTTGTCTATTACAGCATATGTGCGCTGGTTTCATTATCTCCACTGCCTACAAGCATTTAATATCTAATAACTGTGTGTGCATGCGTTAGATTTGCCTGGGGAGGCTAAGTAGAGCAGCTTGACTGCTATTGATTTAGACCTTGTTTACTTTTGATTAAATGTATTAAATATGTTGGTTATTGCAGACACTGCTTTACAGAACCTACAAGCTGATACACCCATTTGTTTGCTAATTGTAAGCGCTGGCAGATGAAGATCAGCCTTTGCTGTTGCACTCGTGGTCACTTTCTTGTTTGGTCTTGTACTTCCTTACAAAAAATGCTCTAAATTCTGTTGGGGACTGAAGATTTTACGTTACCAGATGTGTGCAGTTACAGACACGAACACAGCAAGTTGGGCTTCCTCTGTAGAAATCCCTCACAACTCAGTATATTTTGAGGACCTGGTTTCTGTTTATTTTGGTGGCCTGTTGGCTGTAGAGTTCCTGTGCTCTCTCTATTGACAAGGTCTTTAATCACATCCTTTACCCTTTGAACACCTTCTGGCTCCCCAGCTATTTTTAAACCTGAGTGTCCCTCTACCAGGTTCTGGATCCCTCTGCCTTGCCATATGATTCAGGCAGTTTCTCACCACCTTTGCTAACACTGTCACCATTGTCATCAGTATTATTTGGAATATCTTCCCTGCTTTAATTCCTATTGCTGTTGTGTATTCTCCAGTGTACCTGAGTGATCTGCAACTATTTCTGATTCTTTAAAACCCTTCTAGAAGCTGTTTTGCCATGGCTCTGTGAGGGAACGTTGGCAGTGTAACTCACCTTCTGACTCCTTGTCTGCTCAGTCCTGTACTGGAAGTTTTTAGTGTATTTTACGTGACTTACAAGGGCTTAAATGACATTATGATTACTTGCTGTTCAAAATCTCACAGTAGCTTGTAGGGGACAGGTTGGGGCTTTGGGTAGATTTTCAGCTGCATATTTGAACTAGAGGTGTAAATCTCTCCTGAATGCAGCTGCTGGTGACCAGAGGATAAGGATCCCCTGAATGCAATGCTATTGCACCAGACAGTGATGTCTCCTCATTTCTTCTGTAATGTTACCCCATAAGTGTATAAAAGCACGTGCATCCTGGAGCACATGTCTGAGTAATGAAGGGGATTTCAGCTGCAGCAGAGGCAAGACTTGTTAATCAAACATCTATAAAACTAGCTTCTGCCTGGGTCTGTGTTGTGTCACTGAGCTGTGGAGAGGAGGGTGTCAGGGTTATCAGTGGTGGTGCACCATGTCACCACTTTGTGGTAGCAGGCTGTGCACAACTGGCAGAAGGTATAGTCTTGAGTATGAGGATTTTTTAGTGCTGCTTCTACTCACCCTGTGCAGAAACCACAGCTGAGGTCAGATACCTTGAAAGAACAGCTGTGATGGTACCTTCTGTTTCAGTGCAGCAGAGGGCTTAGAAATGGAGAAGCTGTGTCTTTCTAAAGGAGTTTTGTTCTAAGAAAGAAATATGCTTTGTGGTTTTATGCATCATAGCAAATTGTGTTTTTCAAGTTGCTCTGCTGTTGCCAGGGCTTGGTAGTGGGGTTCACTTTCCCAGGTATCAATGTAGAGTTGAGCTCATCACTCCCTGCACAGGCAGTGCAGAGTCAGGGGATTTCAGGGTGAGGTTACTATGACCTATTTTAGGCACCTGCTTTAAGACAATCAGCCCTAAAGCCTCACCCTCACCAACTTCCCAAGTGCACTGATGACTGGTCTCTATCAACTTGCACAGCTGGCTGGCTGGATCCCACCCTCTGCATGTCCTGCCTGGAAGCAGGTTGTGTCCTGCACTGCTGCCACTTGCTATCAGCAGCTGAAGGGAGGAACCTGAATTTGTTGAGTGTGAGTCAGCAGCAGCCTGACAGCAAGGTGAAGCATGTGAACCAGCACCTTGGCTCTGCCCTTCCAGTGCTTCTTAACAGCTGTGGTTTGCTTATCCTTGTTCTTCTGGCAGTCTGACCAGGGATTTGCAGTAACACTTTATTCAGCTTTTAATCATAGCTAATGACAGGGTATGGGACTTTTAAGAATTTTATTAATGAAAGTAATGCTGAAGGCATTTGCACAACTGCAGAGGAGTTTCCATGTTTGAGCAGAGGTATTTTAGTCCCCCACGTTCTTACCAGCTGTTCTACCTGTCTGTTGACATAGGCCCTGCCAGGAGCTGTGTGCAGCTGTGGCTTCCCTGCTCAGCCAGCTCAGTTCTAGCCCACAGGCGAGGCTCAGATTTCCTTGTACCCCTTCAGTGTGGCCCCTCTGCATGGTTTCCTGTAGCTGACATCCTCAGCCTGCTGCCTGAAGAGTTAAGGGCTAGTGGTGCTTGTTAGACTTCCCCAGAGCACAGAGGACATCATGGAGCTGTGGAGCAGGGCAGTGGTGTGAAGCTTCTGCTGGAAAGGCAAATATGTCCCACAGCCCCTGTACCCAAAGCAGCGTTTGTTGTGTAGCAAAAGCTGCCAGCAAAGTACCGAATTCTCTGTCTAACAGGGCTTCTGCTGAAACTCATTAGCCAGGACACCAAGTGAAACAGTCCAGGCATCAAAGCTCAAGTCACTGGGATGTCTGTGAGCTAGCAGCTGTAGCTTATAAAATGGCTGTAGCCTGGTGTGTCTGAATACTCTGCATTTCCAGCCATTAGGCTGGGACTGCAGCAGCCCCACACCACTAGTCTGACAGGTATCAGCATCTCTGGGAGCAGCTGACTTTTGGGAAAGATGTAAAACCTTTTTCTAGCCTTGGTGACGAAAGCCAAGACTGCTTGGCAGGTTTGCACAGGCTGCTGGTTTGCCCAGGAAAACTGGTTTGGTTTGATCTGTCATAGATTCTGCTTACTAAATCTGTTTGTTCCCAGGAACCTATTTTATTCAAGAGCTCAGACACTAAGCATGCTTCCCTCCCTGCTCTGTGCTGTGATGAGCTAAACATACGGGATTTTAATTAGCCTGATGAGTGCTTTGACTTCAGTGGGCTTTCACTTATCTGTGACTTCTAAAACAGCCTGACTGAACTCCTTACGTAGTGCAAATTGTCTCTGGATATGGAAGTCTGAAGCTCAGATAGTGATGGACAGAATCTCCTCCAGTTTGCATCTGGCTAATTCTCAGATGAAGCCTGTGCAACATCAGCACTTTTTCTGAAGTGCCACTGCTTGCAGCACCTCTGGGAACAGGCTGATGGGTTTTTCCAGAGTCTGAAGTGCAGATACTGTCTGTTTGCTTGGAGTCCTAGGGCATGGTCTTTCTCGAAGCTCATCACAGTGTTTCTGTTGTCCCAGGGTGCTGCAACCAGTATTTGGTGGGTGTTGGAGGAGCTGGCTGCAGTTAGAGCTCTAGCTGTGTTATGAGGTTAGATGGAGCAGGCTCCAGACCACTAGGATGAAAGGAGTCCACTCCTGCCTGAGCCCTGCTGCTGCCCTGGGGACTGTTTATAATGCTGGAGTGAGCAGTTCTGCAGTGTGTGTCTGGAAATGCATAGGATGTGAGTCTAGTTGCTGACTTCACTGAAATTACTCTGCTTCAACTGGTATCCAGCCTTTGTCTGAAAAGGAATGTTGTATGGTGTAGCATGGGACACATATAAATCTGGGGAAAGCAAAGCAGGGTGGGAAAGATCTGTCCAAGTCAGGTCTATCGATGGAGTCAGTACAGACTAAGAGCAAGATGCTCCAAACAGACAGTGGCTAAACCAGAAGAGTGAACGGGAGGCTGTGCTAGTATCAAAGTTAAGCATATGGTTCCTATCCAAGGAAACACAAGATAGGATGAGCTAAGTATCCCTATGGTTGACAAGACTTTCTGTGAACAAATGGTGTATGCAGAAGGCTCTGCTGAAGCCATCCAGAAAGGGGCTTGCTAATGTGCAAGGTTTTGGACAGATGCTTGGTACAGAGCTCAAAGCTGCACACAGAATGAGGCACAATGGAGTGAGGATGGAGGAACTGCCATGGCAGAATCCCTGACCCAGCAAGAAGGACTCTGCTTCCTGCAGAGGCCTTGTCAGTCCTCACTTTGTGCCAGCCTGAGCCCTTGGTTCTGGATGGGTCTGCTAGGTCAGTGCCAGCAGCTGCCTTGCGTGTGATCCTAAGCTGCAGTAAGTGGGGAGGTTCTACTCGCTGGGTGAATGAAGTCTGATAATTAAAGGTTTTAATTAATGGCAGTCAACCTAGCCATGGAGGACTGTCTGTATTCACATTCCAGCTGAGTGGAATCTGCTTTCCTTTCAGTGCTTCTGTGGGCTTGGGGGATTAATCACAAAACCCAGAGTCGTGCATTTCTGAGCCCGCCAGGACTGTGCCATGTTAATCTCCTGAATGCACCAAACGCTGCAGATGTTGCAGCAGGAGGAGGTGGGAGAAGGCAGGATGCACGAGTACATACTGGTATGGATGAAATGTTTGCTTAAGCAGGTAGCAAGGTAGAAAAACAAGTAAGATTGGCTACACAAAACCTTCCAGGGTTTTATCCTGGCCTATAACTCTCATCTTAGCCAGACCTGAGCCACCATGCCCTCCCTTCAAGGCACCTGCTTCTTATAGCATCTTTTAATTTCTACTCTGCTCACCTCTAGGTCCTTGCACCAAGTGCTTTTTCTCCTCCTGGCTGTGTCCCAAGTGTTTTCCTGTCAGGGTCCCTTGGAAGGCCTTTGTGCATGACTGGGCAGAAACGATGCTGTTAAACAAGCTTTTTTCAGCTCTGATGGAACAAGTCCTCAGGGAGTCATTGCAAAAAAAGACTTTTATTTGCCATGCATCAGAAATGGTTAACCAGTCTTGATGCTCTCAGACCCAAATTCACAAAGGTTGTGCTGCTCCAAGTCCTCTCTGCACCAGAAATTCTTGAGTTTTAGGTGATGCTGAGCAGCAGTTCCAAGGTGATTAAGCAGCTTTGTTTTTTCTCTAGACTGTGGGTAGGTGATTTATACTGAAGGCTGCCTTAAGGTGAATTCCTCAAAAAGTTGAGTTTGGGAAAGACCTTTAAGGTCCAGTCATAACTTTAGGGTTGTATGTAGATGAAATAAAAGTTATGGTCTATTTCACAGGTTGGGTTTTTTTTTTTTGAAACTTGATGCTGCTTTTGTAGAAGGAAGTGGATTTAGTGATCACTGTCAGGTGTAGATAAAATTCAGCAAAGGGCATGACAGAAGCCTTTTCCTAAAGCTCATGGAAAGCTGACATGCTCCCAGTGGTTGGTTTGGGCTTGCTTCTCAGAACCTGAGCCTGGCTGCTGCCTCATCAGGGTGTGACTCAAAGCACAGCAAGGAAGAACTCAGCCCGTAGTGCTGGCACCTAGAGCCAAGCCCAGACACCGTACCAGCCCTTTGTGTGGGGTGGGCCTGGCACAGGTGCTATTCCTGTGCCCAGATTCAGGTGTCTGACCTTCCTCTGCATTGCCCATGGCTGCGCAGCCAAGAGGGCTCCTGCAGTGATGGCATGGAGTGAGGAGCAGGCCCTGTATCATTGTCTCCAGTTATTTTTCCTCCATTTCTAACTGAAAGGAACAAGTCTCAGCTCTAGTTGGAACTGAGTGCTCCCCATTTAATTTCTCTTCTAATGGCAGGAGCCTGGAGCTGCTGTTTCCTCCCGCCGGTGACAGGGGAACTCAGGGACGGACGGCTCTGCTGCGCCTTTGTGCTGCGGCTCTGGCCTGTGAAACCAACCGACGGCCCGGTGACTGTGGTCTCCTCGGCAGCAGCCCTAGCACCCTTCCGTGTAGTTTTTAACCGGTATTTTATGTCAAAAAGGGAAATTTTATTCAGCGTGATCCCGCGATCGCCGGGAGATACTCTGAGAACCTGCGGGGTCGGGGTTTGTGGTGACAGTGGGTTCTGCCGGCCAGAAGCTCTGATCAGGGGCAGCGTCTAGCACGGCCGGGCCGCAGTAAATGGCTGCCGTGGATCTCCCGGTGCGACGGGGCCGTGAGGCCTGGGCTGAGCGGCTGGAGGGGGCAGGGCCTCCCGCCACGCACGTGCGCTACGTGCAACTGCTGCTGCTGCTGCGGGGCCTCTCCTCCCCTCTCCTCTCGTCCCGGGCCGCGGAGGGGGGGCGGGGCCACTGGAAACACTCCCCCGTCCACAGTGCCGTTAAAGGAGAACAGGGAGGGCCTCGTCGTGACCCCGGGGAGGGCGGAGCCCCGGTAACCGCCGCGCGGAGCTAGGGCACATCTCCGCGCTCCCCCTCGGCCTCGTTACCGGCAGTGGGGTCTGTCCGTGCGGCTTGTAGAAGCTCCACGGTGCCCCGGGACGGCGGCAGGACAATGGCACCGTCCGCCCCCCTAACCCCTCCCCTCGGTTCGCGGAACAAAGGGGCCGGCCCCAGGCTGCCCCAGACAATGCGGCCGCGCGCAACCCC